>JAPVLO010001700.1:0-60300 GCA_027257055.1 Cephalopachus bancanus | reverse complement strand
TGTAGAGACTTTTCTGTCTCCCAGTAATTCTTTCCAAAGAAACATCCTTGTTTTTCCCAAAATGGAATGCAATTCCCAGCTAAATCTGCGCACAAAGCTCAGTCGGGGAAGAGGGCTCAGCGGCAGCATGTTTAGGTGTTCCGAGAATGCTACAGGTCACCACGCATTAAACCAACAAGAGCTTTAAGAATTTCATGCAGTTGGAAAGAGATACATCCATTACTTTAGACAGTGAAACAGCTTTTGATATTTCACTTTTATCTATAAACTTAAATAGGATGAGATACCTGGACAAGCTCATTTGGAGCAAGTTGATTTTTTTCCCCATTGTTTTAGGATTAGGGATAATCAGAGTTGATAATCACACCAAATGAGTTTTGCCATTTGTAGCTCACCAAAGAAATTCATTCCACCAAGAGATCCTTCAAACAAAAATTTTACAACATCATCATCATCATCATTATACAATTCTTTTGGTTAATTCAGCCTATGTAGTAAAAATAGGCCAGGCTCAGTGGCTCAGTCTATAGTCCCAGCACTTCGGGATGCTGAGGCGAGTGGATTGCCTGAGCCCGTGGGTTTGAGACCCACCTGGGGAACTTGGTGAGACCTTGTCTCTACAAGAAATCAAAAAATTAGCCGGGCATGGTAGCATGCGCCAGTAGTTCCAGCTACTTGGAAGGTTGAGGCGGAAGGATCGCCAGTTGCGTGCCATTGCCCTCCAGCCTGGGTGACAGAGTGAGACTCCAACTCAAAAAAAATAAAAAATAAAAAAATAATAAAATGGAATTTTGATTATAGACATTATTTCTGACATGGACACAATGTGAATAAGCATTGGTTTTCCCCAGTAGTTTTATTCAGATAGCACAATAATGAAATTTGCAATAATGCAGAAAACTTATATATTTAATAAAATCCTTTCTGGGTAATGTGAAAAGACACACGTTTTTGCACAGAAAAGTTTTAGACCCTATTATGTCAGTAAGGCTAAATGAATGAATGAATAAGCCAGTGGTTCTGAGGAACCATGGTACTAAGTAAAATCAGCAGAGCCTCAAAGTGCCTGCAGCAGCCGAGAATTCAGGGTCCCATTTCTTCTCGTTCATGCCCCTTCCTCTTCCAGGAGCACGATCAGCACCACCTCCCTCCCAGTATGCCACTTCCTGCTGCTCCTGGGGTACGCTGGGGATGGGCATCTCCTCCAGGTCCTGGGCACTGCTTGAGCCCTGTGCCCAGAGCCTCCTGTCATGGAAGTGCTTCTCCAGGCCACAGACCTGTTGACTGTCCTTCCTCAGCACAACTGTGAGCTGTGTGGAGGCCAGGCCTGTGTCCACCTCGCTTACTGAGGCTGGGCCAGTGTCCATCTCACTTACTGAGGCTGGGCCTGTGTACACCTCAATTATTGAGGCCAGGCCTATGTCCACCTCGCATACTCAGGGTGGACCTGTGTCCATCTCACTTACTGAGGCGGGGTCAGGGTCCACCTCACTTGGTGAGGTCAGGCTAGTGTCCACCTCACTAGAGGTCCAGCCAGTGTCCATCTCACTTACTGAGGCTGGGCCTGTGTACACCTCATTTACTGAGGCCGGACCTATGTCTACCTCAGTTACTCAGGCCGGGCCTATGTCCACCTCACTTACTCAGGCCAGGCCAGGGTCCACTTCGCTTACTGAGGCTGCGTTAGTGTCCACCTCACTACTGAGGCCCGGCCTGTATACACCTCGCTTACTGAGGCCGGGCCTGTGTCCACCTTGCTTACTAAGGCCAGGCCTGTGTCCACCTCACTTGCTGAGGCCAGGCCTGTGTCCACCTCACTTGCTGAGGCCGGGCCTGTGTCCATCTCATTTGCTGAGGCCAGGCCTGTGTCCATTTCACTTACTGAGGCTGTGCCTGAGTTCACCTTACTTTCTGAGGCTGGGTCTGTGTTACCTCGCTGATTGTTGCATCTTCAGGATCTGGTTTAATGCTTAGCATAAAGAAGATGCTCAAAAAAGACCTTCTTTCGCATCTCAGACACCTTAGAAGATATTTCCCTTATTTACATTTAATAGACACTCACTTGGCACTTACTATGTACTTGGCACTCATTGTTCTAAGCTTTAATTTTTACAGATATCAACTCCTCAGAATTATCAACCCTATTACAGAGAAAGCAGAGAGGCATAGACAGGTAAGTTGTCCAAGGTTACAAAGTTGACAAGCAGTAAAAGCAGAATTTGAACCCAGGCAATGTAGATGCAGAAGCTGTCCATGCTGGCACCCACTCCACAGTGCTGTCCTCTAGAACAGAAGGAGACCCGATTGCCTCCTGTAACAGTGTCACCTCCACGAGGTCACCTCTACAGGGTAACCTGCTCCACCCAAGCACAGCTGGGTATTCCTTAGGGTGAAGTAAAACTGCCTCCTTCGACTTCTGTCTATTCTTTCCAGTTCTGCTCTAAGGGATGTCCTTGAAATAGTCAATTTTCTTTTCTACACTAAAAACAACAACAAAAGAAACATAATCTTATTGTTACATGTAAATGTCATACACTTACAAACATTCTACAATTATTCGGGGTTTTCTTTTTCCCCTAAAGTGAGAAAAGGCTCTCTTTCATCATTCTGATTTAGTGAGGCTTTGTAATTACTAGAAGAGGGTACACAGAGAAGTGTGGGTTTTCCAAAGTATATTTATTTCAAAGTAGTTGGACAATACCAGAACACCAGGTAGAGAGAATGGTTGCATCCAGGAGGGCTGGGCTTGATGCATGGGTCTGACAGTTACCATCTGTGCTTTCCACAGAGTAACCACACCACGCAGGGATAATGCAAGGTAAAGATGCAATCAAGGACTTACAAAACAACACAGCAGGGAGCTCATGGGTTTGATGAAATCCAAACTGTCTCGCCACTGTGTGTCCCAGCACACTGTGACCCTGGGCTGCAGTTTCACTGCCCTGCGGAGTGAGGCTGGGGCCAAGGCCAGAGCTTTTGTTAAAATTTGTTTTTTTTAACAATTTGACATATTACAGATAGGCATTTTAAAACAGTTATTACAAGACACACCCTCCTCCCTCTTTTTTTTTTGAGTCAGAGTGTCACCCAGGCTGCAGTGGCCCAATCACGGGTCATCAAAGCCTCGACCTATTGGGATCAGGTCATTCTTCCACTTCAGTCTTCCAAGTAGCTGGAACTATAGGCACATGCCATAATGCCCGACTAATTTCTTGATTTATTGTAGAGACAAGGTCTAGCCAAGTTGCCCAGGCTGGTCTTGAACCGATGGTCTCAGGCGATCCTCTCACCTCTGCCTCCCAAAGTGCTGGGATGACAGGCGTGAGCCATCGTGCCCAGTCCCAACTTTTTTTTAATTCAGGGTCTCACTCTGTCACCCAAATGGGAGTGCAGTGGCACAATCATGGCTCACCACAGCCTTGACCTCTGGAGATCTGGCGATCCTTCTGCCTCGGTCTCCTGAGTAGCAGGGACTACAAGCACACACCACCACGCCTGGCTAATTTTTTGATTTTTTTTTGTAGAGACAAAGTCTCACTATATTTCCTAGGCTGGTCTTGAGCCCCTTGGTTCAAGCAATTCACCCACCTTGGTCTCCCAAAGTACTGGGATTGCAAGTGTGAGCCATCATGCTTGGCAAGATAGTCTTTCTTATTTATGAAAATTTCATTGACTAAAATAAGAAAAATAGAAACAGCATTCAGCCAAGGCTAAGATAAAGGAAACACAACCTCAGGTCATTTAGAAGTGGACCTAGCACTGCTCTTTTCCTTCCATTTTCAGGGAAGTTTGGATAACACTGTGCCCATGTCACTAAGGATGTACCCTCACACTTCTGGAGTTACAGAACTGTATAAAGAAAGCTGAGGGAATACCCAAAAGACAATTTGAAGCTGTAAGAGCAAGTGAGTAAAATGAAAGCAGAGGCAGAAGAGCAGGAAAATGCAGCCTTGCGGGGCCTGGCAGAGAGGAAAGGTGGTGGGTTCAAGGGTTTCAATTATTTTAAGCAATGCTGTTTTAGTTACTTTTAGTGCTCAATTTCTATGAAAGAAGGGTAGGAGATACTTGTTTAATAAACAGGGGTCTAGGCTAGAACACCACAAAACACAAGAAACTGGGGTAGAAACCCAGGACGGGCACCCGGAACACCACTGATGCGGCTATGCCCAGGGGTTCAGCCCGCCACACTTGCTCTCTGTCTCATCACCCCAAAATTGGAGCCCGGAGAAGCTTTTCGGTGGAAAGGATGGGCCCAGCCATGCCATCAGGGGAGGTTATGAAGCATACGGAAGATTCTGAGAGGCAAGCCCACGAAGCCCAGGGGTTAAGACTCCAGAAAGCACCAGAAAGTCAGCTGGGAACCAACAGAGCGTTGAGAGACAGGAACTTAGGGCAGCAGGAATATACTTATAAGGGGCACGACTTAGGCACTATCTAGACACTAAATTCATGGATACTTAACATGGATAAAAGGAAGCAAAGCTAAAATCACCAATATCGAAAGCAGCTCTCAATAATTTTATTTTCCCTCCTGATCTCAATTCATTTGGAGCTTGCTATTTGGGGATTTACAAAAGAGGGGGTAAAATTAACTCAGGTGGGATGCATCGTAGATGCACAACTGGCGCTTGGTATCCACAGATGCCACATCACAGATTCAACCAATTGTGGTTTGAAAATATTTGGAAACAAACTAAGCAATAACAAATAAAACAGTAGTAAAAAATAATACAAGTAAAAAGGCAATACAGCATAACAACTCTTAGCACTTTCATTATATTAGGTGTTAGAAGTAATCTAGAGCTGACAAAGTATATGGGAGGATGTGAAAGTTACAAGCAAATACTAAACCATTTTATATCAGAGAATTCAGCAGCTGTGGATTTTGGTATCCATGGGGGATCCTGGAATCAATCCCCGAGGGATACCAAGAGATGATGTTATAAGAACTACAAAGATTTTTTTCTCCCTCGGTTGTATTTTCCCTACAAAATTT
Source organism: Cephalopachus bancanus (assembly GCA_027257055.1). Lineage (NCBI taxonomy): Eukaryota > Metazoa > Chordata > Mammalia > Primates > Tarsiidae > Cephalopachus > Cephalopachus bancanus. The sequence continues at coordinate 55,304 of JAPVLO010001700.1, read as the reverse complement.
AAAATAAAGGAATTCGCCTCTTCCGGCAACAAACCTCATTAACACCATAGATACAAAACAGCCATAGAAAAACCACAGTGCTTCTTCCTTCTGGGCTGCCCTGGTTCCAAATCTCAGCCCTGCTTGATCCCTCCTGCCCCTCTTAGCCTAAATTATTATCCAATCAGTGGGCGGGTTTTGTTGATGCTACATTCTAAATATTTGCTACTGTTAAATGAACAGCATGTAAAGAGAGATTCTATTTAAAAGAATTACTGCCATAGAGGAGTTGGGATAGGGAGAAGCTCTGTTCATACATCAGCAAGCTCTCAAGGGCTAGAGAAGAATAAATGAGGTTAGAAAGAAGACAGGTGGGAAAGAGAGATGTTAGCCACTCAGAGAATGTTTTGCCTAAGGCCACCCTATTTTCTAGGAGCGACCCTTAAGGAAGGGCTTCTACTCACTCTGGCTGGGAGTGGGCCAAAGTTTAAGGAGATTGGGGAAAGGAGAGAAATGTAATCAAAGGTTTGTTGACAAACAACTTGTTCCCATTGGACAAAAGAGGTCAGTGAATCATATTATAAGAAGAATATGGGAATCTGGAGGGTCTGTGTCTGGCCTTGTCCTAGGCAGACAAGAAGAAATTGCTACTCTTCTCTAAATCATGTGGGGAAGGCAGTTCTTTGCAGTAAACTGTTTTCCAGGACACAGAAGTTGGGGACATTTCTTAACCTTTGCTGTTTTCCAGGACCCAGGGGTCAGGTAACAGTTCAAATTGTCTGACCCTGTTCCCTTCTTTCTGTCTTCAGTGTCATCCTCCCAGCCAGCTGCCACTTGCAGTCAGCCATCATGGCCTCTGCCTTTGGGCTCTTCCATTTCCAAATCTCCTTCAATCTGCCCTCAGAATTTTTCTCTGGCACACATCTAACCATGCCACTCTCCTCAAAATCAAAACAAAATAAAATGATAAACCAATCCTATATTGACTGAAGACAATTCCCAAACATTCTCCCATTAAGTGCTAGATGAAGGACCCCTTCAAATACTGGGAATCTGTGTCCAGATCACTAATTGCTACTCTAACCACAGAGGGGCAGGGATAGAGGTCCTTGTAGCAACCCTCATTGGCTGAAGTAACTTCAAGGGTATGTAATGAGAAGTGCCACAAAAATATATTTTTTACCCTTAATTTTCCCCCTTTTCCCCATTTCGGAAGTTAAGTAGTTATGGATTAGAAAATTTAAAAGTAACAGCATATGCAGGGACATTTAGAAAGTCACTGCACAAGGACCAAAGAAAGATGCAGGCTCAGAACAGAGAAGACTTAAGAAGACCTTAAGTTAACACTTAATGCTGATGTATAGTACAGAGATACCATAAACTTTTTTTAAAAGGTCAAAAACACAAACAGCAAATGCTGGTTAAGGAGAAGAATCTGATTAATAGAGGTATCATATTATAAGATTCAAATGTCCAATTTTCAACCTCAAAAACAAAAAACCACACAGAATATAAAGGAACAGGAAGTGACCCATTAGAAGGAAAAAAATAGAAACTGTTCCTAAGAAAGACCAGATGACAGACTTATTAGACAAAAACTTTAAAGTGCATATCGGTTGGGCATGGTGGCTCATACCTGTAATCCTAGCACTTTGGGAGGCAGAGAAAGGGAATTGCCTGAGCTCAGGGGTTTGAGACCAGCCTGGGCAACTTGGAAAGGCCTCATTTCTACAACTGAAAAAAAAAATTAGCTGGGCATGGCAACACATGCCTGTATTTTCAGCTATTTGGAAGGCCGAGGTAGAAGGATCACTGGAGCCCAGCAGGTCAAGGCTGCAGTAGCCATAAGTGTGCCACTGTACTCCAGCCTGGGTGACAGAAGAAGAATTTGACTTTAAAAAAAAATAGAAATAAAAAGCAAATAACCTAAAGTTGCTTAAAGAGCTGAAGGAGGATGTGGACAAAAATCATTAAAATGAAGTATATCAAAATGAAAATATCAATAAAGATATAGAAAATGTAAAGAAATCAAGCATACATTCTCAAGATGAAAAGTACAATAACTATAATAAAAAGTTCAATGGAGAGATTCAAAAAGAAATTTGAATAAGTAGAAGATAAGGCAACTAAAATAACTGAGTATGAGAAACAGAAACTAACAAGATTAAAGAAAAGTGAACAGAGTCTAAGGGACCTGTGACACACCATCAAGCAGACACAGAAGGAAAAAAAGAGAGAGAGGAAGTAGGACAGAAATTATTTGGAAAAACAATGGCTGAAAACATCCCACATTTGAGGGTAGTCATGGATTCATAAATCCAGAAGCTCAACAAACTCCCCACGTGGGATAAACCCCACAAGAGACCCATAACGGAACATGTTATAATAAAACTTTCAAAAGGGAGAATCTTAAAAGCACCAAAACAAGCTTGATATGTTCAAGGTATGCTCAAAAAAATTATCAAAGGATTTCTCAGCCAAAACTTTTCAGGCAAGAAGGCACTGAGATGATGTATTTAGTGATGAAAACAACAATCAACCAAGAATACTATAAAGACAAAACTGTCTTTCAAAATTTGAGAGAAAATAAGTCATGCCCAGACAAACAAAAGTTGATGTGTTTCATTATCAGCAGATTTGCTCTATAAAAATACTAAAAGGAGTCCTTCGAGTTGAAATGAGAGTATTCCAGACAGCAACTTGAAAACATATGAAAATATAAAGTTCTCTGGTAAACATAAATATATAGACAAATACAAAAAAAATTATTGTAATTTTGGTTTGTCCCTTCACTACTTATTTTCTACATAGTTTAAAAGACTAATGCAAGAAAAACAATTATTAGTCAATGCTTTCGAATACACAATACATAAAGATGTAACATGTGCTATCAATAATTGAAAGGTGGTGAGGATGAAGCTATATAAAAACCAAATTTTTGTATGTTATTGAAGTTAAGTTGGTATAAATTCAAATTACAGTGTGAAAACTTTAGAATGTTAAGTGTACTTCCCATGGTAACTATGGAGAAAATAACTATAGAGTACACGAATGAAAATAAAAAAGGAATTTAAATATTTCAAGAAAAAAGTAACCAAACACAAAAGAAGACAATAATGCAGAAAATGGAGGGCACAACCCATGAGGTGCATAGAAAACAAACAGCAGAATAGCAGAAACAAGTCCTTCTTTACCAGTAATTACTTTAAATGCAAATGAGCTAAACCATCCAATCAAAAGACAAAGATTGCCAGAGTAGATTAAATAAAACATGATTCAAATATATTCTGTTTATAAGAGACTAATTTTAGATCCAAAGATACAGACTGAAAGTGAAAATATGGAAAAAGATATTCCACACAAAGAGTAACTAAAGCAGAGTGAGGTAGCTCTGTTACTATCAGACAAAATAGACTTCAAATCGAAAAAGGTTACAAGAGGAACATAAGAGCATTATATATTAATAAAGGGTTCTACAGAGCAAGGAGATATAACAATATAAACATTTATATACCTCATAATAGACCCTCAAAATAGATAATAAATAAACAGACAGGATTGAAGGGATAAATAGACTGTTCTAAAATAATAGTTCAAGACTTCATTAGCTCAGTCTCAATGAGGGATAGACTCCCATACAGAAAATAAGTAAAGGGATAAAGGAATTTAAAACACAGTAAACCAATTCAGTCTAATAGACACATACATAACACTCTATTCAACAACAGAATAAACATTCTTCTCAATTGCACATGGGATATTCTCTTGGATAGACGATATGTGAGGCCACAAATCAAGTCTTGGTAGATTTAAAAAAACAAATATCATATAAAGCATCTTCTCTAACCATAAGTGGACAAAATTAGAGCTCAATAACAGAAAGAAAACCGGAAAATTCACAAATTTGCAGAAAATAAACATACTGTTAAACAATCAATGGGTCAAAAAGGAAATCACAAGAGAAATTATAAAACGTTAAGAGACAGATTTAACTGAAAACGCAACATAGCCTAAGAGGAAAATTTACAGCTATAGTTGTTTATGCCAAAAAACAAGAAACATCTCAAATCAACAACCTTGACTTTACAACTAAAAAACTTAGAAAAAGAAGAACAAAGTAAACATAAAACTAGCAGAAGAAATTAAGTAATAAAGACTAGAGTGAAAATAAATTAGAGAAAGAAGAGAAAAACAATAGAGAAAATCAATGAATCAGGAGTTGGGTTTTCAAAAAGATTCACTAATGAAGAAATCTTTAGATTGACTAAAAAAAAAAGAGAATACTCAAATTGCTAAAATCATAAATAAAAAGGACATTATTGCTGACTCTAGAAGGACTATAAGAAAATATTATGAACAATTGTATGCCAACAAATTGAAAAACATAGATGAAATAAACACATTCTTAGAAACACAAAACCTACGAAGACTGAATCACAAAAAAATAGAAAATCTGAATAGACATAACTAGTACGAAGATTAAGTCAGAAGTCAAAAACCCCTTGACAAAGAAAGCCCTGGACCAGTTGGCTTCACTAGTAAATTCTACCAAATATTAATATTTAAAGAACTATCATCAATTTTTCTCAAACTTTCCCAAAACACTAATGGAGGGAGATGTGAACATTTCCTAACTTACAGAAAGAACTGAAAACGAAGAAGTAAAATTATCTCTGTTCACAAAGGACATGATCTTATATGTAGAAGACACTAAAGATAGTTTAATGTGTCCACTGGTGGATGATTGGATAAACAAATTATTGTATATATACGTATATACAATGAAATATTATTTACCTTTAAAAGGAATAAAATTCTGATACATGTATGTATGAACCTTAAATACATTATGCTAAGTGAAATAAATCAGATAAAAAAGGACAAACACTGCATGATTCCATTTATATAAGATGTTTAGTCAAATACATAGAGGTAGACAGTAGGACAGTGGTTACCTATGGGGTGGTGAGAGGCAAAAATGGGGAATTATTATTTAATAGGTATAGAGTTTTAGTCTGGGATGAAAGCAAAGTTCTGGAGATGAATAAGGATAATGGTCTCACAACAATATGAATATACTTAATACCACTGAAATATATACTTAAAAATGGTTAAATTTTGCATTGTGCATATTTTGCCACAATTTAAAAAATAAGCAAAATAGAAGATGGTGAAGTTACATCTATAACATATTCAAGAGAAGAAAAAAAGGTTTTATGTTTGACTAAATTATCCTTTTAATATACAGGCAACAAGACAGTTTAAATATGGAAGATATTAGGGAATATGATTTCTATTAGTGCTTCTGGAAGATATCACTAGAGGAAGGGCACTACAGTAAGACAGATAGTATTGGGCATTAAGTTTGTGTAGGTCTAAAACATAAAGAGGATAAGGTGACATAGCGGTTCAACAATACATGCTCTGACAACGGAGAACACTGGAGAAAGAAGGGGCGCATGAGGCCAGAGGTGTAATACACTTTCAGACTGCTCGACATATAAGAACTGTGAGTCAAAGGATATAATTTAACTTCAAGAAATCAAGTAATAGAAGTACATACAAATTTAACAATACAAAGACAAGCATCAATTAAGATAATATTATTGAAGTTGGGCACAGCTACAGGAAGGATCACTTGAGCTCAAGAATCACTTGAGCCCAGGGATTTAAGGCTGCATTGTACAACAATCACAACTGTGAATAACCACTGTACTACAGACTGGGCAACATAGTGAGACTGTCTCTTAAAATATTATTAAATCTGGTGTGAAGGGGTGGAGGAGAAAACATCTTTTTCTTTGCTTAAAGTGGGACACAAGTAGATAATGTCCTTGGGAAAGAATAAAAACTATACTTATTTAAAAAATTAAAATGATAATGGTGATAATTTGAACAAAAACAAATACTGCTAAAAAGTTAGAGCAATCAGATCATATATAAAAGACTTTTTAAAAACTATAGTAATAAAAAAATGATATGGGGGAAATAATCACAGAAACAGAAGAAATTTTTTAAAACTATAAATTCTGTGTAAACACATTTGAAGAGCAGATTTGATGGATAATTTTATGGAAATATAGAATCCACTAAACTCAATCCCAGAAGAAGCAGATTTAAACATATTTTTTCATGGAAGAAATAAACAGTAGTACCAAAAACTTACTCTTATTCTACACTCTCCCACAATCTTTACACCCAAGTGGTTTAATAAGAAATTCCTACCAAACCTTTAAAGAAAAGATTCTACCGCTATTTTAATTTGTTCCAGAGCACAGTAAAAAGGGATAACTACCAAATTAGTTTTATGAAGCAAGTATAATATTGACACCCAAATGTGGCAGATGCATTTGAATACACATCAAAGGAAACAATGGACTATTTTTATCAATATCAATGCCAAAATTACAAACAAATTAACACAAAAAATTATAGAACATAACAATGTGGGGTTTAGTCCAAGAATGCAAGGACAATTTAGTACCAGAAAATTTATTCATATTAAAAGGTCTAAGAAAAAAGTATATGATCATCCCTGCAGATTATTAAAACATACTTTTCAAAATTTAACAACCATCATTAATAAAAATACCCAATAAAGGAAGTAATTGGTATATATCCTTAACCCAATAAAATATCTCTATTCTATTCTAAAAAGTTAACTTCATCCTTATCACAAAACACTAAAGTAATTTCAAACAAACCTGTAAACAAGGAGGTTGCCCACAATCATTATTATTACTTATTATGGGCATCCTTGCCCTCTGGGGCCTATGACAACACAATTAGATAAGAGAAAGATATGAAGATGTAACATTTGGAAAGTACAAGTTTTAGATATCATCATTACTGAAGATAGTGTATTAGTGTAACCCCAGAAAACTACTAGAATCAACTAAAAAACTTCTAAAAAAGAAAGTTTAATAAATTAGCATGGCGAAACAAATGAAACAGACATCAAAAGCCCTCTATTCATAGATAATTGCCAGTGAGAAGACATAGTGGAAGAGTCAATTTACAATACTCAAATACCTAGAAAGATATTTAAGAAATGTGTAAGACTTACATAAATAAAAATTTAGAATGCTACTGAGAAATGCAAAAGAAGAGTTAAACAAACTAAAAGATTCAAAATATTTCTACAGAATAATTAACATCATGAAGATCCCACTTCCAAGTGACTTTTATACATTTACCATGATCCCAATAAAAATAACAAAAAGTTGACTTTGATGTTCATGTAGAAAATATAACAAACAAAAAAGAACAGCAATGAAGTGTGACAATGTGGGGCTCAAAAAATTATCTCCCATGCTGAGTGACAATAACTAAAAAGTCTCAGAAATAAGACTCAAAATCAAGGTCTTTCTCTGGCCTTCCTTTGTCGTCTTCCTTATCTTCTTTCTTTTCCTGAAGCACCAGGAGTGACTTTCTGAGCAATTTTCTCATATGAAAAGGGAAGCTTCTTTCCAAAAGAAACACAATTGTCTTAAGACCCCTCCCTAGAACTCACATTAAAAAAAACATATGAAAGGCCAAGTGTGGTAGCTCACACCTATAATCCCAGCACTCTGGGATGCTGAAGCAGGAGGACTGGCTTGAGCCCAGGAGTTCAAGATGAACCTAGGCAACATAGTAAGACCTCATCTCTACAAATATTTTTTAAAAATTAGCCAACTATGGTGGCTCAGGGCTATAGTTCCAGATACTCGGGAGCCTGAGGTAGAAGGATAGCCTGAGCCCAGGAAGTCAAGCCTGTGATTAACTGTAATCATGCCACTGCACTCTAGCCTGGGTGACAGACTGAGACCCCAACTCCAAAAAACAAAAAGAAAAAAATAGGAAAGATTAACTACCCAAGAAGAGAAGAGACTGGGAGTCATCATTACCACACATAGACTTTTCCTCTATTTTTCTGAGGAAGCTTTGAGAGATTACCTGAGAGTCTTTATCTGCATCTAATTGTACCTTCGTTCAGAGTGAATTTCTACCTCTCATCTTCCTACCACCTCTCCCAGATCTCAAAGAAACAGGCCATTGTTCTTTGGACTCATTCCCTTCCCTGAAAATCATTGACTACTATAACCCTCATGACCCCTCCCTCTATGAAAAAGTGTATATAAACATCTAGACTTCACTGGGTTATTGGGTAATCATTCTCTGGCACTTGCTCCATGCTATGCCCATTAATACATTTGTATACCTTTTTTTTCTTGTTAATCTGTCCATTGTCAGTTTGTTTTATAAACTCAAATGACCAAACCCTAGAAAATTATTTTCATCTCTACAACTGACCTACCAGATATTGAAATATATTATGAAATTTCAATGATTAAAATAATGTAGCACAAGTACATAAAGAGACATACCAATAAAACAGAATAGGAAGTTCATAAATGGACCAAATACTTATGGAAATTAAGTGCATGCTAAGCAGATATCTCAGCTTAGTGAGGAAATGATATAAGCAATGTTGAACCAACTGGGTAGCCTTCTGAACCAAATACAAATAAAATAAAATTAAGTTGCTTCATAGCTGATATGATATACCAGGATAAATTCCAAATGGCCTCAAGATTTAATGTAAACATTAAAACCCATAAAAGTACTAGAAGAAAAAATAACAGAATACTGTCATGGTATGGGAAAGAGTTTTCTAACCATGTTATTAAATCCAAAAGAAAATTAAAAATTGACAAATAAGGGCAAGGCAAACCTTAACCAACCAACCAACTATACAAGCACAACACCCATAAGCAAAGTCATAAACCAAACAACAAAAGGGGAAAAAAATTTGCAACTTATTTCATGGAGAAAGGTCTAATTTACAATGCATAAAGATAAAGAGCTCGCCGGGCTTGGTGGCTCAGCCTATAATCCCGTGCTTTTGGGAGGCTGAGGTGAGTGGATTGCTGAGCAGGCTCGGTGGCTCAGCCTGTAATCCCGTGCTTTTGGGAGGCTGAGGTGAGTGGATTGCCTGAGCCCGCGGGTTCGAGACCCGCCTGGGCAGCGAGACCTCATCTCTACAATAAAGCAAAAAATCAGCCAGGCGTGGTAGCGCGTGTCTGTAATTCTGGCTACTCGGAAGGCTGAGGCGGAAGGATCGCCGGAGCCCAGCAGGTCGAGGCTGCGGTGGCCGGGAGCGGCCACTGCACTCCAGTCTGGGCGACAGAGTGAGACTCCAACTCAAAAAAAAAAAAAAAAAAATAGAAAAAAAAAGATAAAGAGCTCTTAGAAATTGATAAGAAAAAGACTACCATGGAAAAGAAAAATTGGCCAATTAAACATAAACATATGAAAAGGTATGTTCATGACAAAAAAAGTCACTCATAATAAAACGTGCAAATTAAAATTATACGAAGATAGCAGTTTTCAATTACCATGTTGAAAAAAATGCAAATGTCTGATAACATACTTTGTTGGTATTCAGAAAAGACATTCTCAAAAATTGCTGGAGTGTAAATCAATATATTGTGCTTGTCGGGCAATTTGCAATTAAAGCAACAAAGGCATATTCAGTTGTTTTTGAGTCAGGGTCTCATTCTGTCACCCAGGCTAGAATGGAGTGGCACAATCATGGCTCACCACAGCCTCGAACTCCTGGGCTCAAGTGATTTTTCTGCCTCAGCCTCCCAAGTAGCTAGGACTACAGACTTGTACCTCCATGTCCAGCTAATTTTAGAATTTTTTTTTGTAGAGACGAGGTCCTGCTCCGTTGCCCAGGCTGGTCTTGAACTCCTAGGCTCAGGCAATCCTTCCACCTTAGCCTTCCCAAGTGCTGAGATTAAAGGCATGAGCTACAATGCCTGGCCCTGTATATGTGCAAAATGACACATGCACTTGGTTATTCATTATAGCATTGTTGGTAATAACAAAAGACTGAAAACCTAAATGTCCACAATAGAGGAGTGGTTCAATGGAACACTGTCATGCAGCTATAAAACCACCTCTTAGATAGGCACAGAGAAGAGGCACCCTTTGTATGAATGGGGTGAAATCCCCAGGATCTATTGTTATGTGAAAAAACTTCAGTGAGAATAGTACACATGGCATTCTACTTTATTGTGTTAAAAAGGTGGGAATAAGAAAATCTATTATATTTGCTTGCTTATGCATAAAGAAACTCTAGAAGGATACGTGAGATAGGCTTGGCGTGAGGACAATGTGAATGAAAGATGGGGTGGGAGAGTTTTCACTGTGCAACTTTTTATATATTTAAACATTTTTGTGCCGTGTGAATATGCTACCTATTCAAAAATTAAATTAAAAAGGCAAAAAAAAAAAGCTAAGATAGTCATGTTTTATGTCTTGCTTTACCATAGAGTCTACAAAATATTGTTCTTTTGTGATCTCATTTCTTGATTTGGAAAAGTCATAAGGAATATGATCCTTTTGATATCTCAGTGGGTGAGCGGTCATGGGGACCTACCCTTGCAGTGTGAAAATGGGGAGACATTTCTGCTCACTGTGCTCCAGGGTCTCCTCTGCAACCACATGCCCTACTCTCCCTCTGCAAGAAGGCTGTGGCCTTGGTCTTGGTTTGGTTTTTGCTGTTCCAAGGGCATGTGACAGCTTGAAGAAGGTTGATCTGTAACTGACATAGAGATGCATATGGGCTCCTCAACAGTGAAAGGCTACCACCTTGTGGATGGCACGCATCTCTAGCCAAGTGTCTCAGTCAGTTTGGGTTATCAAGGAATAACAGACTGGGTGGCTTCAACAACACTAGAGGATGCCCGTGAGGAAAAGCCATGAGGATGAGAGGGATGTGCTCACTGACATGGCCTTTCCTTGGTGTATGCCTGGAGGGACAAAGAGAGCGCTTGTGTCTTTTCCTTTTCTTATAAGGGCACTAATCCCATCTTGAGGGTCTCACCCTCGTAAACCTAATCACTTCCCCAAAGCCTCACCTCCTAATAGCATCATATTGGGGATTAGGGTTTCAACATACGGATTTTAAAAGGATATAAACATTCAGTTCATCGTTCCAAGGATTTGGATTTTGTATAAATTCGAAAACAGGAGACTGTTTGTGATAATTTGACCCTTTCCTTTTGACAATGCATTTGAAAAACCTGAAGTTTATTCAATCTAAGAACTACACACCAGATAGTCTGTGTGTTCTCTGACAGACTCATTTCAGACAAACAAGAGTCTTTCCTATTTTTTTTTTTTTTTTTTTGAGTTGGAGTCTCACTCTATTGCCCAAGCTGGAGTGCAGTGGCATGCTTACTGCCACCCCAGCATCAACCTGCTGGGCTCAAGCGATCCTTCTGCCTCAGTCTTCCAAGTAGCTGGAACTACATGCAGTATGCTACCACACCTGGCTAACATTTATTTATTGTAGAGATGAAGTCTCACCATATTGCCCAGGCTGGTCTCAAACCTGCAGACTCAGGCAGTCCTCTCACCTTGGCCTCCCAAAGTGCTGGTATTACGGGGTGGAGCCACCGCCTCTCCTATTTCTATAGCCCTTTCTTTTTTCCAGGGCTTAATAGCTCTCAGTGGGATGGGAATTACTTATTTTCCAGCCATAAATATTAGTGATCATCTTTCAGCACAAGTGACATACAAATGTGGTGAGGAACATGCACCTGGAGACCTTGTGAGAGGTGAGCTATGAGGTGGGTCCAGACCATAGAGTAGGCTGGCATTGGCTGACACTTGAAAGTCAGGGGAGGAGCCGGGTAGGCCAAGATTTCTGTTACAGAAAAGGAGTTGGGCAGGCAGGGCCTAAGGGTCTCTGGCAACCAAACAGCAAGGGTCAGAGAGTAAGTTCAGGGGCTGGGGCTCCAGGCCATCAGTACCGGTAGGTGTCAGTAGCAGGGCATGACTTGGAGGAGCAATAACCAGCCAGGCTGTGGCCAATCACCAGCGCTCAGGTAGAAGAGATGGACTGGGTGAAGACCTAGGGAAAAGGGCGAAGAGAGCTTCCCAGGCACCTCTGAATTTCCCCGCATCCCCCAGGAACACCAGGCTCTCTAACTTGCCACATTATTATGCTTGTGTTTCCAAAGGCCACAGGCGGGTCAAGGTTCCTTGACGCCAATTTAAGTAGCCGTCCCTCAGTATCCATGGAGGATTGGTTCCAGGAACCCTGAGGATACCAAACTTCTCTGATGAAATGCTCAACTAATAGTGTTGTATTTGCATATCACCTGTGAACATCCTCCTGTATATTTTAAACCATCTCTAGATTACTTATAATACGTAATGCAATGTAAATAGTTGCTATATTATGTTGCTTTTTTTACTTGTGTTATTCTTTATTGTTGTATTGTTATTTTATTTATTTTGAAAATTTTCAACTTCCAGCTGGTTGAATCCGCAGATGTGGGACCTGCAGACATGGGAGGCTGACTGCACTTGCTGTGCGAGGATTCTTAGCACAGTCTCCTCATTGATGTTTAAATCCATTTAATTTAGTTCTGTTCTATTTAGCCTTAACTGAACTAAGAACAAAGTTGCTCATCATGTCTTATATATGAGTCAGCTGTGGACTTAAGAAGCATATTTCAGTTAGTTCCTTAGTCATTTCTTGTCCAGAATTTAAGAAATGTACTTTGGCCCTCCATGACTGGTCTTATTTTTGGCTCTTTAGAAACAATGTTTGCCTTCTCTCTTTGTCATGTTTTCCATGACGCTTTTAAATTCTAGTTATGACAAGTTATTCAACAAGGTACAAAGTGTTTTTTTCTTTGAAGATAATAAATTGAAAGTAATACATTTCTGATTAAGAAGCCTCTATTCTCTTTCTTTATAAGACAAGCATTAAAATTTTAAAGTCAGAGCATGAAATAAGAAGTGCTAATGAAAATGTCACCAAGTAAGAGTTTAGATTTCAAAATGTTGCTAATCTAATAAGAAATATAGGATGAATGTGAAGGGTCGAGCGGCTCAGATATGATCTGTTCTGTGCCTTTGAAATGTCCCCAAATTTCACATAATGATGGCTTCTGATTCATTTTGACCAGTGATGACTCAAGTTAAAAAAAAAATCAAACTTGAACAAGTCCACTTGGAAAGCAACCTCTCTGAAGCCTGTATTAATGGTTTCTCTAGTCAAAGTCACTTATGTTTGGAGTATTAATACTGCGGCATTTCTCTTGTAAGACAGATCTGGTTTCAATCTGTGTTTCTTCAGTTTTTATCAGTGTTGGCCTAGATTTCCAAAGCTGAGCTAAAATGGAAATATTCTCTCCCCCCTTAACCCATCTGTCTCCTTTTATTTACATAATATAACATCTTCTTCCTTGAAGAAGTATAAGGTTGTTTTTTTTTTAAAGGAAAAATGGAAGTAAAATAAATGGAAAGCTTTTGGTCGCAAATGAAACATAGGATCTTCCCTTCAGATTTATACCCAGCCAGCCCTTGCTACCGTAGTAAAGGAAATAAAAATTAGACCATTTCTATAAGATGCGCACTACTTTAGAATTACATTTCATTTGTCAAGTGACTCAGTGACACCCCACAAAGACAGAATACAGGAATCTTTCTGATAACATGCTAATGATGGCCTCCTTATTCCAAAGTGAGGAAATTAACCTGGATAATTACTTTGCTAAGTACCAACATGGGAGGGGTTTACAATTATGCAGACTCTGTTGCTGTTACCGCTGCCAACAGAATAATTTATCAAATTATGGTGTCTTATTGAGGAAACTAAAAAGCACATTACCAGTAAGAAATGATTTCTAAAGAAGATTTAATTACTACTATATGTGTTTTTAATGTTGGTTGAAAACACACAATAAGACAAGCTAAAGCGGCATGTGACAAGTCCTCATTTATCCTGTCAGCCTATAGCATATTTAGAAAGGCATAAAAAATTAAAAAAGGATCGAGAGGTAGAAGTAGATTCTCTCATTATCTCAAAATAATTGTAGCATTTGCTGGTGAGGTTAAAGTTTTTGCAGACAGGTATCTAATAAAGATAGTTCTGTGGACTTCAGGGGAGGGGACAGGTGACAAGCTCAGTGTGAGGTGTTAATCTGGCTGTATTCTGATTGTGCCCACCTGCATTTTTATTTATCCATTCTCATATTTCCTGGTCATCAAGACTTTTTACTTCTCTCTCAATCTATAAAAAATGAGTCACCCCCCCAAGCCCAGGTATTGCCAGCATTTACTTACCCTTGTGAAGGCAGCTATACTCCAGTACCTCTCAGGTGTCTCGCCACATCTCCTCTGTCCTCAATGAGCAAGTACGCATCAGCTGTTGATCAGACCAGCTCAATGGAATAAATGGCTTTTAGGATAAAACTGACCTCTCAGACACAGGGGACAGAAGCCTAATTATTTCCCCTATGATCACAGTTTCTTGTTACAACACAACAACATAAAAATGTAGTAATAAACGACAGAATTTTTGGCTGAAGGAGAATCGTTAAAGGGATCTTTTTAAGCAGAGGAAAAACCATCACTTCTTGTGGAAACAATGGTCTCAGCTGCTTTTCCAATTTCCATTAGCAGTCAACTTTGCTTCTGGACAGAAACTTTTTTTTGTTCTTTGGCCTGAAGTATATTAAAATCAAATTTTCTTTAAAAATAGAATTTGAAACAATTCCCCAAATGTGCAGGTGCTGGACTATATGAGGATGGGGAAGGGGCATTTCAGGCATCAGTTCAGGTACTTGTACTGCAGGGCACAACTAACATTTGTAAATGTGACACAGATTAGGGGAAAGGAAGAAAACACAAAGTTAAGATCACGAGGAATCCTTATCCTGAGGGCTGCCGGGAAAGGGCACAACAAACTCACTGAGTTTGCCTGTTGATGAAATGAAGATCAGAGAGGAGAAAAGTCCCTCAAGACACAAGGCACGTCACCAAAAAGGTGATGAATTGCAGGTTTCAGATTTCTGGTGCAGAAAGTAAGTTTTCATAGCATCTGATTTTAATGTCAGTTTTGTCAGAAATCAACAGGATTAATCACGTTTCTCTTTTGATTTGTGGAACAACATGCAAAATAGTTTCCAAACAGGCCCATGCTAGCAGCCCTGGTGTTTTTTGGCCTTAAACCCTTTGTAGGAATCTGTGGGAACACATGTGGTTTCTCGTGGGTCTGCACAGGTCTGTCAACACTCTGCGCCCTCACTCTCAGTGCTATCTTGTTCCATCTCTAATCCGCTCCCGGCACCTCTCCTCTCACTTTCCCGTTCCATGGGGCAGCCAGAGCTTCCATGGCTGTGCAGTTCCTCTGCTCTGCGCTTTCCTCTCCCAGCCTGATAGAGCAGAGTGACCAAGCGGCTCGCCTGTACACACACTCAGTCTTCAAAGGGGAATCAAATCAGCAAAGCTTCTGCAGTCACTGCTTGCAGGGCCCCTGCAGTGCCTGTTCTGATGCCAGGAGAAATGTCCCAGGCTGGACTGACTTTCAGTGAGGACCTAGAGGCAGGCACTGGCAGGCAAACACCAGCCCACTGGCAATGGGAAGCAGCTTTTTAAAGTCTGAACAGTGAAGGAAGATTCATTTGATCCCTGCCTGTGCCAGTTTTCTCTCCTTCCAGCTTCCTGCATTGTCTCGCTCTTCCCCCAACTTGTCAGCTACAATTGCCTGGAACCCAATCTTGTGCTGACTCAGATGCAGTGTGTAAAAAACGTTACGTTAAACACTTCCTTCTTTTGCAAGATGATAAGGAGCTGTGCTCTTCTCCTGATCCTTCAACTTCCAGGAAATCCCCGAATTCCTTCTCTGGGTCTGGCACTATCTTTTCACTCTGCTCATGCCCTTGGTAGTACCAGCCCCAGCCTTGCACAATGAACACCTACTGCTCCTCAGCGTGTCCTCAGACTTCCCTGACTGGTCCAGTGCTCCTGCCATCCACTCTCGGGGTGCCATACTGCCTACTCTTCAGAGGAATTCTCACAATTCTAATTTCACATTATTTTCCATGTTTCTGATCAGTCTGCCTCTTCCACTGTATGTTCAAGAGGCAGACACAGCTTCCAATTTTGTCCACCACTATTCCCAGACATGACACATACTAGATACGTATTAGAAAACCCAAAAAATATTTGCTGAAGGACAGAATGAGTAAATGATATTTGTTCGTTTCTCATGGTGCGCTTCCTCAACCATTTTCTCTCTGACTTGGTACCAAGGCTTTCCTGGTAGAGAGAAGAAGGATACTCAGTTTTCCAGTGACCAGCCTGAGGGCAGGCAGCCTGGACAAGTGGCCTGTAGAGGCTGTGACAATGAGAAGACTTTTCTGCAAGTCCAAGGCCAAAAGGCCAATGTGATTGTCAGCCAGAGGCTTCATTACTCTGGGCCTCAATTTTCTCTTTGGCAAAATAAGCTCAATATTTTCTGCTCTTTCTGTCTCATACGGGGCTGTTGGTTGACAAAATTGGATTTTAAAGATGCTATTAAAAGACAATGATTACAAGAACATGATGCATCCTTAAAATAAAATACTCTATGGCACTTCTCTGTCATCTCTTGAGATTTCACAAATGTGCAATTTCATGCACATTGATGAATCCTCTAGAATGCGTTCTTTCTTTTTTAAAGACTTCTTTTCAAAAAAGCTACATTTTCAATAAGTAGATCATTCATCCATCCATCCATCCATCCACCCATCCAACCATCCATCCATCCTCTAAGCAAATTGTTACTGAGCACACAATTACACAAGCAAACATAATGGGAAGAATGGTAATGTCTTGAAAGGATAAACAGAGACTATGCCAGTAGAAAAGGGTGGTAAGCCACGTCTGCGCTGAGATCCAGATCTCAATTGGCAGGAGATGGCCTGGTGAGGTATGTGCAAGCATACAACAGCTGATGACAAAAGATTTTGTTAAGAAAGCTTGACTTTATCCTCAGAACAATGGGGAAACTTTGAAGACCTTCAAGCAGAAACAGTACATGATTACATTTGACTTTCAAAAACATCACTGTGGCTTGCAGTGTGAAAAAATGGATTAGAGCAATGGTGGAAACAGGAAAGATAATAGAACTGGCCCTTGTAGTAATCAAGTGAGAAATCTTGGTGGCCTAGATTCAGGCAGTCACAGTAGGTACGGAGAGAAGTAGATGGACATAAGAGATGATGGACAGAATCAAAAGGACTAAAAAACAATAGGATGATATTGACAAAAGAAAGGTCATTGCTATTACTCTGGTTTCTGACTTTTCTTGGTGGAAGAGGATGCTATTCATTGGCACAGATATCAGAGAATAAGACAAGGTCTGTGGGGAGGAAGGATGATGTGGGAAGTGCTTGAGGACAGACAAATGGAGTGTCCAGACAGCAGCTGAACTTATGGGTTAGGAACTCATGAGAGAGATGACTCCTGGAGATAGAGGTAGATTTCAAAGTATTCCTCACAGATGTTGCTTGCCAAAGCCATGGAGTAGATGACATCCTCCAGAGGGAATGTGTCGAGGAGCTGAGGTCCGGAGAAAGGACAGGACTCTGAGTACTCAAACTGTAAATTATGGAGTTCAAGGAGGGGCCGGCGATGTGGGAGGAAAGCCAGGAAGACATTGTTCCTATGAAACTTCCAGGAGGAGGGAGTAGGTGGCCTGCCACAGTCAGCACCGCCAGAGATAAGACCTAAACCCAGAGGTCCTTCTCATCACTGTGCCAAAAATGTGGAATTTGAAGGTCTTGATCCCAGGAGCGATGTGGGTAGGAGTGGGGGAGAGGGACTGGGGAAGGTCACCAGCAGTGCTTCCCTTTATATTGCGTCCTCTGGGAATCTTGGTTGACCTCTCCAGCCAGAAATAACCACCAACTCCCAGTATTTACTGAGTCACTACTGTCTACATTGTGCACCAGGAATTTAAAACAACATGAAGTATGGTCCTTGAGGGGAGAGAGCATTTCCATAAAAATAAATGACGACTCGGGACTTGGTGCAGGCTTCACCAAACGTCCTGCGATTGTTACAGAAGATAAGTGCTTGGCTGAGGTGGTCAGGGCGGGCCCCCACCCAGCAGGGCAGGGCACAGCTCAGGAGAACAGAGGAAAGAGAATATTCCAGGAAGGGCTATCACTGTATTCAGGGTGTGGAAGTGGGATTCAGCCTGGAACAGACCATGTGTTTAGAGAAGAGAACTCTTCTTAGGGGAGCACCTGGGAGAGGCCAGATGGAGGAGGCCCCTGAGAGATGGCTGGAATTTCAGGCCTCACCTTGCAGACACGGGGAAAAGTCAACTGGAATGGTTACTCCTTGGGAACCATTCTGCTCTCATCTGTGTAATCGTATCTGTGTGACTGTGGCTATAATTTCTTTGAAAGCAATTTGCAGGTAAAGGCCATGTCTTTTTTATCCTTTGATGGTTCCACAGGAACTAGTTCAGTGTCTCTAACTCAAATATTTTTCACATGGAGGAAACTGCAAAGATGCTTCTGTGGCTCAGGAAGGCCAGGAATGGAGCCCATATCTCAGCTAGAACCACTGAGCTGGTGGCCACTGCATTTGGGTTTTTTTTTTTTTTTAATTTTTATTTTATTTGAGTTGGAGTCTCACTCTGTCGCCCAGACTGGAGTGAAGTGGCCGCTCCCGGCCACCACAGCCTCGACCCACTGGGCTCCGGCGATCCTTCCGCCTCAGCCTTCCAAGTAGCTGGAACTACAGGCGCGCGCTACCACGCCTGGCTAATTTTTTTTTTTTGATTGATTGATTGTAGAGATGAAGTCTCGCCTGCCCAGGCGGATCTCGAACCCGCGGGCTCAGGCAATCCACTCACCTCAGCCTCCCAAAGGCGTGGGATTACAGGTTTTGTCGGGAGCAGTGGAGTGTGGCGCTGCAGACTCCCAGTCTCAGGAGCAGCTATCCTTGTTCACGTCATCATTTTTGAATTGGGCTTCTTGTCTTCTGTCAGTCTTCAATAAATGCTCATTGGCTATTTACTACTGGTCAGGAACAGGGAAAGATACTGGCTGTGATATACTTCCTGCCTGCTAGCTGCTTTTAGGGAGCAGTGGGAATTGCCAGCAAGCAAATAGGCAATTTTAACAAGATTGGCTAAGTCTGCAATACCTATGATAAGTGATAGGAGAACATGGAAGTCTTCTCATTCAATTTTAGAAAGATTTGGAAAGCTTTCCTGGTGAGGATGACAGCTAGTCATAGACCTGAAGGGTGAACAGTCAAGCAGGAACAGGGGTGCGTCAGGCAGAGAAAAGCCTCTGTGGAGAGCTGTTCTGTGGAGAGCTAGTCCACGGGGAGGAGGTGTAGAGGCCGGAGAGGGAGCCAAGCTGGGGACCACCATTGCCTCTTGTTCCTACCCTGGGCAGAGCCGAGGAACAGTGCAGCAGAGGATGGCAAATGACCCACATGGTGAGCTGGTGTCTGGGGGGGATGAAACTCATCGTCTCTCTGGACTATGTGGGCGTCAGGTGACGTAAACACCCTCAGCAGGACTCTGGGCCTGCCCATTAAAAATTTGGCAAAAAGAAAGAAGAAAACTATAATAATTCAAAGTTTCCAACAGCAGATTGCATTTATTTTCCCTCAGAAAGAAAAACTCTACAGTTCATGTTGAAAGAAACATAAAAATGGATTTAAATGCAATTTAAGTGAAAATGGACAGCATGGGCCTGCTGGTGATCAGAACACTTCTTGGGAAGTGACAGTGTGAGAGATGCTGGCACTGCAGCCGCCCTAAATATGAGAGAAAAACAATCTCCTGATGACACTGACTCTGAGTCACAGAGAGGGGTTTATGGAATTTTATTTACTTTTTCTAGATTTTACACTGTAATTTTAAATTATAAATGCATGTTATGTCACAAAACACTACTGTCTACTTGACACCCACTTTCTGAATTGGGCCAGGTACTGAATTAAGGGCACAGGCATAAGCATGAGGATGGCATGGTCCCTGTCCTTGAGGACTGCCAGTTAAATGAGGAGACAGACCCCTGGGTAACAGACTGTAATATCCTGCAGAGTGTACACTAGTGAGATGAGCTAAGTGCTCTGGGACTGGAGGAAAGAGCAATTAATTCTGAGAGTTGGAATTGGAAAAGGTTGTGCTTGAAGAAAGCTGAAAGTAGTGGTTTTCAAAGGGGGGCCATTTTTGCCAGAGTTGACCGAAGAGCTTACAAAAATGTCCCATCCGGACCCCATCCCAGCCTCACTAAATCAGGGGAAGTTGGAAACAGAACTTTTCAGATGTTCCAGGGTTTTTCTTATGCACAGTAAGGCTAAGAGACACTATTTTTAAGAGATGCCTAGGACTGCAATAGAGAACTGAGTCAGAGGTGGCACCAAGATGAAGGGATGTGTAAGTCGCTGACCTGGGGGAGTCCTGGGGATGCGAGGAAGAGGAAGCTGGAAAGTTGGACTGAGCCACTCCATCCAAAGCACAGTGAGTCCCAACCACAGCTGCATTTCCGAATTGTCCACAGAAGTGAAAAACATACCTGCGTTGGCTCCCTTTCTAGAATTTCCAAATTATAATCCCTTAGATGGGGCTTGATTGAGCAGGCGCACTTAAGCGAGGACTAAACAGGTGATTCTGAAGGACAACAGGGCTGAGCAACACTGCACAGGCTGGAACCATGAGATGTTTTGAAGTAAAGGATCACACCAAGGCTCTTTGGCCACCCACTGAAAGCCTGTAGATTCTAGAATGCTATACAATGTACCAAAGACTTCAGTGGCATCCACTACATCCAGAAGTGAGAAATACTCCGCATGCTGTGAGTGTGCAATGTGATTCTTTAAAACTTCTAAAACGGGGAAAACGCCCTATCATTTCCTCCACACCCTGAATTCTGAGGGCCAGTTGGAATTTGTTCTTCCTGTAAACAAATAACTTTGGAGCATCTGGCATCTAGACAGAACAGTAGCATTCATTCTTAGATAACTAGATATTTTTTAAGGAATGTCAAACCAATGACATGTCTGTGTTCTGAAAGAGTTAAGGGCTGGAAACTATCTGAGAGCAAAGATTCTGATTAGCACAATGATAATGAGACAGCAGCAAGGATTCCAGTAAAGATGCCTGAGGCTATGCAAGTTAATTAATGACTTAACATTATCTCAGGGACCCCAAACTAAGTGAGATCAACTTGTTGGCATTCTGAAAGTGATGTGGAAGTAGTTGATAGGAAGTTCATGATATTATTGCTTAGGATTAAAGAACTCAGATATTTTGATCCCCAACATCATAAAGAATAGGCTAATAAGCCATGAGTCTTTTCGCAAGAAAATGATGCATGGATATTACCTATAGCTTTTGATCAGAATTGTATTCATAGTACACATCTTCAAAAGCATTTCTGCTGAAACACAGACAGTCACAGAGTTTATAGTTTTAAAGTGTACCTCTCCAAGTATATCAGGCTGATGAGGCGAGGCCCAGGAAAGAGAGCTTATTATGTGATATTATGTGGAATCAATATCAGGATGAATGAAGATGATGATAAATTACAAGGGCTAGAAAATTACTCTGAGCACAAAGGCAACAGTGTGAATAATTTCCTCAGGTTGTGGTAAAGGGAGACTTAGTATAAAGCCTGTCCCCCGGCTCTCAATAGTTCCTTACAGTTTAATGGAAGCAAACGATAAACTATATATTAGACAACAGCTTAGAAATTCCCTCATGTTGACCCAGGTTGAAGTTGTAATTTTAGTCAGTCAGGAAATAGATTATTTTTTCGTCATTCATCTTAAGGTGCATTTGTTCAAGAAGTATAGTGCAAATGAATTCAAATTCAATCAAGTATAAAATAGTTACTATCCACTGGCATCTATTAGGCGACATACTTTGTATATGTCAATTAAATTACTCTAATCCTTCCTACAGTTTTGTAAAGTGAGGTACTATTTTCTCTACTTTTGTTGAGAAAGAAATTAATGTTCAGAAAAGTCAAGTTAATTCATTCAAGATGAAAAGCTAATTAGTGGCAGAGCTAAGTTCAAAGCTGGATCTTCATTGGCTCCGTACATTTTTTAAAGATAAACTCAGGTCTTCCAAAGTTAACCACCCCCTTATCTGTGCTAATTTGGATCATGTATGTTTCTATTATGACACCTATGGTGTGATAATTATCCATAAGTCTATTTTCTTTACAAGCTTTTGTGTCCTTGAAGGCAAGATGTATGTCTTCTTGTCCATGTCTGCATTCCCAGGGAGCATCACTTATTCAGAAGTGTCTTGAATGTCTACTATGTGCTAGATACTAAGTTGAGTGCTTGCAGATATAAGGATGATCAAGACAGACATGACCCCTGCTCTCATGGAGCTCACATTCTAGAATTAAATAAAAACAGTGAAAGTAGAATATAATAAACACTATGATGGGAGAAGTATAAGAAATTACAGGATTTATGAGATCAAAAAGCAGGGCTTCCTATCCTATTGTGAGAAGAGAGGGAAGGGAGCTAGGGGTGACAAGGACTAAGGGGGAAGAGATGTCCAGGTTGACATGAGAAGGCCGACTGTGATTTAGCTGGTATTGGATTAAGGTGGGAAGGAGAGAAGAAGATTCTGGAAAGAGGAAACTGTACGTGCAAAGGCAAGAGGTAAGGAGAAGAATGAGCAAGCTAAGCAGTGGGGAGGGGGGCCTGGAGATGTAAGCACGAACTAGATCAGGATGGTCCTAGAAAGCTTATTGTTCAGAGGTTGTCGAAAAGGCTGCTGAAGTAATTTAAGCATTGATGGATATGATTATATTTGAAAGATCATTTTAACTGCAGAGCGGGAGAATTAAATGTAGGGGAGTAAGTAGAGAGGAATGAAGACCAGATAAAGAGTCACAGTCCTGTAGTCAAGGTGAGAGACTCCTGTGACCTGGATGAGGTTGTGGCAGCAAAGACAGAGGTAGACTCTGGAGGTAGAATCAGTAGGTTTGTCCTCTAACTGGATACAGGTGATTAGTGAAGGAGAGAAGTCAAGGATGCTCCTAGGTTTCTGGCTTGGACAACTGGCTAAATGGGGGAGTCATTTTCTCAGTAAGGCTTGGAAGATAAGATAATAAGATCAGTTTGGACTACTTTAAAATGTCTGGGCGTGAATGTGTTCACTAAGCAGATGAAAGCTGAGGGTGGGATATGAGCTGGAGACAGAACTTTGGAAACCATTAGCCATGAGACTGAGATTTTGCAGAGACTGATAAAGAAGAGATCTCCGTGATATAATATTTCCAGTCAGACAGAGAAAGGGGAGGCAGGAAAGGAACTAGAGAAAAGAGAGGCCCATGGGAAGAAAATTCAGGATAGGACTATGTCTAGGAAGCCAAAGTAAATTTTTAAAAAGGTAGGAGTGGCCTCGCAGAGCCAAATTACTATTCCATGGCCAAGTAAGTGAAGCCCTGAAAACATTCCATGGATTTGGCAATGAGGAGGTCAGCAGGTACCTGGAGAGCAGTGTCAAGTCAGGCCATGAGGACAATGGAGCCAGTCAGCTGTGGGCTGAGGACTCAGTAGAAGGAGCTCTGTTGTAACCAAGACACATCCAAACTCAAGTCTCCTCACTGAAATCCAGAGCACGGTGAAATGATTTTTTCCCCTGTTTTTCAGTGTATTTTCACGTAGCTAGGGGAGATGTTACAGGGTGGAATAAAGCTGTATATTTGCAGGGTAGAATAAAGCGAGGCGAAGAGATTCAGAAAAGGACAATGGAAGAATGGACTGAAGGAGATAAAGAGCTAGGACCATGAGTCACGCATTTTCAAAGACAGTCTGCTGGAAAGCACCATGGTGTACACACAGTGCCTGTTTCCCTTTGTTACCTGCAACGGACACCACTCTCCAGTGGGGCATCTGCCTTTCATGGTACTCCCTGCACGAACTGACTAAATAGCAGTATTCAGCCTATTTGTGAGAAGTGAATAAAAGGGTATCTGTAAAATCTTTTTTCAATCGAGACAAATGGAGGTAAGCTGAGATGCAAAGCCATAGCATGGCATGCATTGGGCCCCATTTCTGCTGGGAGGTTGGTTTCTTTGCCCCCTTGATGGCTCCTCCTCTCCTCCTCTGCCTTCCTCCTCTTCTTGGCTTTCTCTTCTGGCATTACACACATCTCTCTCCAGCCATTCCCTTCCTACTGCCTCTCCCTTCTGCCACAACGATTTGCAGAGCAACTGCTAGAAGTTCCAGGGATGGTGATGCTGCCAACAGTCATTTATTGGCAGGTATTCCTCTGCCCTTTCTCCATAAATCCCAAATGTTGGTCTATGTCTCAGACATAACTTCTGTACCCAAGCTAATTTCCAGTAAACATTTTCTCTGTGATTTTGGGTACGAAATCTAAACGGCAGCCTTTCTCCAATCAGCTCATGATCTTCACCATGAAATCTGTTTATCCTCAAGAATTTCCTATGTGTGGTTAACACCATCACCACATGCTTGGATGCTAGAATCCTCAAGATCACACACAACCTCTCTATTTCCTAACCTTCGACTGGCAGCTCAGTCCCTTTAATTCCTCCTCTGTTATGGAACTGCCTTTCTCTGTCTACAACCACTGTCCTGCTTCAGACCTTCATTTCTTCTTGCCTGGACTTCAGGGGAGGCTCTCACCATGTGCCTTATTTCTGGTCTTGCTCCCACCCACTACATTCTCCACAATGCTTTTAAACTCATTCCCCCCCCCAAAAAAACAGATCTCCTCCAGGACACGTTTATATACTTTCAGTGATACCCTACTGCTAACACATTCATGTTGACACCCTAAGTTAGTATTGCTCAAACGGTCTTTAAAAATTGGTCTTGTTTGAGACCAGCCTGGGCAACTTGGTGAGACCTCGTCTCTACAGTAAATCAAACATTAGCTGGGCGTGGTAGCGAGTGCTTGTAGTTTCGGAGACTTGGAAGGCTGAGGTGGAAGAATTGCTGGCGTCCAGCAGGTCGACGCTGGCGTGGCCGTGAGCGTGCCACTGCAATCTAGTCTGGGCAACAGAGTGAGACTCTGACTCAAAAAGCAACAAAAAAAACAAAACTGGTCTTCACAGCCTCATCACCCACCTGTGTGTCAAGCATACTGCTACTTGCTTTATGACGATGCTCACATCGAATCCCATCAACATCTCTGTAAAGCAGGTATTTTCATTTTTTGTTGTTTTGCAAAAATTAAGGCACAGAGAGATTCAATGATTTGGCTTAAGGTCACCCTGCTACAAGTGAAGAAGGAGTCAAACCCAGAGGTTAAAGACTTCAAAATGTTCTCCTTTTTCCACTTTTATATATCAATGATATATATATTACTGAACACGCATTCGCATGTTCTGCTTGAAGGGAGAAGCCTGCAGCTCCTCGGCAGGTGGTAATGAGACCGCTGCCCCCGGAGTCACATTGCTTGGGGTTGACTCTTGCCACTCTCACTTTCTAGCTTCCTGACCCTGCATACATTTCTGAGTCCCCTTGGGCCTCTGGTCAATCACTGGTAAAATCAGGGCATGTGGGATGCAGTGAGGAAAAGTGAGATTACAGATGCGAGCCCTTAGGATGGTGTTCCTGGTCAGGGACTCAACACAGGTGAGGTCACCCCCTGGGCACTGGTTCCCGCTCCTTTCCAGTAAAGGTGTGGCTACCCTAAGAGTTTAAAAGGAATTATTTATGTGGCTAGACATAGTGATTTCAGTGGGAGAGACTGCACTAGGAGCCGTTGCTCTCATTAGCTTTGGGGATGACAATAAAACTGGAAAGGATATGAAAAGTGGAAAATGATCTTTGCATCTGAGTGCCCTGGTTCATGACCTGTGGGAAGATAAAAGAAAGCTCTATTTTTTTTATAGTTCTTAGACCTCCACGGAAAAGAAAGTAAAAATCTACAGAAAGTGAGTCAGCTTCACTTTCCTTTTGAGAGAAGGGGAAAGACTTCAGTGGAAAATGTAGAACTACATTGCTGATTTCCTGTGGAATAATTAAGTTTTCTAAGAAACGAGAATGGAAATGATTCAGGCTTAAACAGTTCAACATGATACAAACATTTATGAAGTGCCTCTTCTTGCTAAGCACCATGCAGGACATTGTGGGAAATACCTAAAAAGTAGCAGGGGAGGGTTGTAAACTATCAAAGTGGCTTGGAAAAAGAGGTACTAAAAGTAATTTTAACTGAAAACCATATTAATATAAAATGATAATAACAATACATGACGTGCCAGTGTTGGGCATACCTTTCACACCTTGCCTCACTGAGTCCTCAGCCCGCTGAGAGTGTGTGATTATCCTGCAAGCACCAGGTGGGGACTGAAGCTCAGAGAAGTTAAGCAATTTGTCCAAGTTCGTGTGACGTACAAGGAGCAGATTTATTATCTGAACACAAGGCACTTCTATTGCAACACAATGTCTGTACAAGTGTATAGCTATTACACTTTACTGTTCTTTACATTTGCTGTTCTCCTTGTGACTTCTTTGTATCGGTTTTCCTATGCTGAAAAACGTCACATCAAGATTACAAATACATGTACTCGTACTACACGCAACAGATGTATCCCTAAAAAGTTGTCCGTAAATCAACATTTTCTTAATAGGGTACTATTTTTTGGTCCCTACACACCATAGACTTTTCAGATAAACTCTCAATTTCTCATTTATATAAAACGAATTGTCACTACCTTGCTGTAAGTTCTTATTCTTTCTGTGGCAGCACTTTTTTTCCAATGTTCACTACTACCCTCACTCATGCATTTTGAAGTTCTGTTAGAATTTTTCAAAATAAGGGCATATCTGTGCATTTTTAATACAGAGTTAATAATCACAGCATCATTGGCAGTCTCCCAGTTTTCCCTCTTACTATCATCTCACAAACACTGATGAAGGAGCCTATCTTTTCCAACTCTTTTTTATTACAGTACAAATACAGCATTTATATTTACATAATTTGCTTTTCAGAGCAGAAAAAACAAAATGAATCTGTCATTGTTATTTTCTAATACATTCCAGGATATTGTTTGGCTAAATCATATTCACTAAAGCCCACAAAATAACACAAACCACCTACTTTCTCCCTCAGAAGGTGCACTATCTGAAAGAAACCATTACATAAATAGTGTCTCTGCAAATTAATTAGTACTGGTCATATTCATTTTCTAAACTAAAAATGAAACCAAATCATATAATTTAAATTTTCCCCCAATTCTAGTTAAAATTAAAAAGGAAAAGATACAGAATGCTGCTTGCAACAATTCTTTTCTTCTAATTACTCAAATCAATGGATATTTTTTAAAACCCTCATATTCAGTTTGGTTGTTGATTTTACACAACAGGGTGGCTAATTAAAACTACTGCACATTCTCCTATGCGGTTTATGATTGTGAAAAGGTCACATCCTTGAAAATAAAGTTCAGTACGCCTTCTGTATTTAGTTAAATAATCACAGAGGGTGTTTTAATTTCTACCCCTCTCTTCCAAGTGGGTTCTTTTCTTTCCTTTGTTTACTCATGATGGCCCATCAGTACTACCTCTCACCCTCAGGGTGCTCATACTTACAGGATCCCTCCAATGCCTCAGTAAAGTCACCATTTTGCAGAGCGTATTAGAAGACAAGGTTTCTAATAACAACTTCCTGGAAAAAATGACATTCCTGGACTAGAATACTTAGCTCAGTATTCATTGGATATCTGCAGCATTCACTTCCCAGGTAAATGTGACAAACATACCTTTTTTTAAAGCCATTGCCTCTTGGTTAAAAAGTGTCACCTCTGTCACCCCTTTTGAGGGGTTTCTAAATTCAGACAGGTATCCGCTGCCCCCATCCCCACAGACCCATCCCCACCTAATAAAAACCAAGTTTCATCCCATTTTTTCAGAATGAAATTATAAGCTTAAGACAAGCCTAAAACTTTTCAATGCTATCCATGTCTGACTGACCCATTTGTGTGACATATTCTGGTTTTTCTCCAGTTCTAAAAACATTCACTCTGTTGTACTCTTCCAAACCTTTACTATGTGTAGTTTCACACTGCTCATTAGTTTTGGGACTCCTATTCTGTATGCTAAGACGTTGGTGAAAATTTTGCTTCGAATCCATCTGACGGCTGATAGGATAACAACCGTTGGATATAAAGTATCACATAAATGATGTCAGCTGCAGATGAACAAGAAGTCAGTATGTCTGAAGATGCATCGCGATGTTACTGATTCTCTCATGTGCCTTTTCCTCTCATTGGCCCTTTCTACAATAAATATTCTTATAAGCTCAGAAAGGGATGTAAAAATGGAACACAATAAAAAAGTATATTTAGAACAAAAGACAAATACTGGTGTGCTAAATTGGAAGAAAGGAAAAGGCTTGGGATGTAGCATTTGAAGAAAATTGTAGTTGATGCCCTTTCTATTATTTCTAATGAGAGCTATTTTCCTTGGTTAAAATATTTTGGAAATCATCACTATGTTTTACAATGCCAGTGTCATATCTCCAGGAGGTCAACTTGTATTTATATTATTTAACATTTCCAATTTGCAGTGACTAGCAAGAGGTAAGAGTAAATCTTCACCAACTTTCTAAGAAGGTGGTGGACAATAAATTGTAGGGAGGAGTTGGATGAATTTACAGTAAACTGAAGAGAGCAACATATTAAAAACACATGACTGTGGGTTCTTATCCGAGCTATTCTCTCAATCTGCTGAAGGACTATAGGAGAAGCATAAGAATCTACCCAGTTTCCACATCTAACATGCCATATGAGTATCAGAATAGCCATAGTGAGTAATGATATCAACACCAAGAGTTATTTAATAAGGACCCGTAATAATGATGGTAGAGCATGAGTATAAATATAAGGGCTAGAATAATATTTACTAACATTTATATTAATTAAATATTGAATATTTAATAATAGTTACAGTTACAAATTGAAAATATCAAAGCAGAGAGGTTAAATGATTAGCCAAAGGCTGTACAACAAATTGGTTTCTGAGCTAAGAGCAAATTCATAACTTATTACATTAATTTTCCTCACTATATATAAAAGTTAACTACAATAAAAGTAAGATTATTAATATTCTCTCAACCAGGAATTTTAATTAACTTGCATGTCCATTCACCAGTAAAACAGCAAATGTTTATACTAATGAGACTTTAGAGTATTATGATACTGGAGTCCCCACTGAATTAAGTCATAGAAGGAAAAAAATTAATTTGGTTTCCCACAAGATTGCCAGTTTTCAGAAGATACTACAATAAAGCCTTAATAGTAAAATAATTCTCCACATATTTTAAACTTCTGCAACTTAATACTTTTTTTCTCTGAATGTTAAGCTAAATTTTGTAAGAAAATCTAAAAAGGTTTAAGTCACCTCCTACCCCATAGTTCTTTAGGACTAAGCAAATAGGAGAAGTGAATTACTGTCATTTCTTTCAGCAAATAAGAGAATAGCCACACAAAATTAAATGAAAGCAGAAGCAGAATGAAGTTGAGGCAGTATGGAATTCTTATTGGTCATATGGGAGACACAGTCACCTGCAATCTCAGAGGACTTCAATCCCGTCCTCTAGAGAGAATGCTCAAACATTCCATCCTAAAGTCATTGATCTATTTTAGTTAAGGGAAAATTAGAATAAAATAATGTTCAGTAGGTAGTATAATAATGCTTTGTAGATGACATGTTTACCTGAAAACCTGAAATAATTAAATGAAAAAAATACAAATGCAAAGATAATACAGTGATAGGATCAAAATTAATACATAGAAATTGACAGCCTTTCCATACAAACAATCCTTGCTGGAAAATATATGGAGGAAATGCTCCCATTTATTGTAGCAACAAAAGTGATAAAATGCTTAGGAATATACTTCATAAGAAGAGTGCCATTTCAACAAAAAGAGAACTTAAAATGCTATTAAAGGACAGGAAATATTTGAGAATGGGAATGGCTTACTATGGTCAAGTTCATAAAGGGTAAAATCAAAGTTAAACCATAAATTTAATGTAATGTCAAAATTAACCAACAGAACTTTTTTTTTTTTGCAGAATTTATTAAGAGTGCAGAAAAGGTCCCACAGTGGGGAAGGAAACTGAGGGAGTTGACCCCAACAGAAATTTTTAAAAAAATTGTACCAGAAAAACTGATACTAAAGTTCATTTTGAAAAGAAAGAGTGGCTGGGGAAATTCTGCAAAGCAAGAGTATTAACAGGACTAGTTGGTATTTAGATTTCAAAACCTAGCGCAAAGCTATAGTAAAAATACAATGTGGTACTGAATCATGAACAAACAGGAAGATCAATGCAAATAATTTAAACACAAAAGGGAATTTAATATGTGATAAAAGTGATACTTCAAATCAGTGAAGAACTATTCAATTAGCAGTTTAGGGACAAGTGGGTAGACAACAGGAAAGAAAAGAAAAATCTCGACCTCTCACACCTTACACACACACAAATTCCAAATGGAGCAATACTTCCAACTTAAAAAATTAAGCAGTAAAAGCCTCAGAAGAAACTATGGCAGATTTCCTTTTATGGGAAGAAAAGTCCTTTTAAATGCATTATAAAACCAGAAGCCACAGATGAAAAGATTGATACATTTCGATCTAAAAAATATAAAAAGCTATAAATAGTGCTATAAGAAGATCCAATGACAAAAGACAAGTTGGAAAAAGTTTACACTTTGCAATACAGTCCAAAATGGTTTATTTCCACCTCCCCACCCACCCCACAGAACCACAACCAAGTAGGTACAGGATTGAACTGAATGTTCACAGAAAAAGGAATGCAAATGGCTCTTGAAGTATGAAAAGATGCTCACCTCACCCTCATTTTTAATACCATCTTAACCAATTTGATGGCCGTAGATAAAAAAGCTTGCCAATACAATGTGGGAAAAGGGGTCCCCTCATACATTACTGGTGGGATTACATTAGTACAAGTTTCACGGAGAAATATTTGGCCTTATCGAAAGCGCACGCACCCACTGACCAGCAATTCCACATAGAGAATCTATTCTATAGACGCTCACAAGTGTAAAGGGATAAGTGTAGAAGACACTCAAGCATTTTTCACATAGCAAACATTGAAAACCACCCAGACAGTCATTAGCAGGGGACTGGTCAAATTCAATGTAGCGTTTCCATGTGGCAACCAGGTGCGAGGAGGCTCCACGTGTCTTGATGGGAGCTGTTTGTCAAACTTTATTGCTAAAGGACATACGGGAAGTATTTAAAAATGTATGTGGTGTGGCCAGCATTTGTGTAAATATACACACATACACATCCACTTAAAGAGACAGAGCATATCTTTGGAGAGATACACAAGAAAGGACAGAGTGATTACTCCAGGGAAGGAAACCGAGGGCTGAGGGTCAGAGTCAGGGAGGAAATGCATTTCATATCTTCTGAACTTTGCACTATGTAAATGTATTACCTACACAAAAATAAATAATACATTTGTAGCCTTCTAAAAATTATGAGTGATAGAGCAGATAGCTAGCAAAAAACAAGTCTGGGAGAATTGGATTATGAAATGAAAGAAAGCAAGAACAAGTGCATGAGTACATTTCTGACTTTATCACTAGATGTTAATTTTCAATGTTTTACTAAACAAATGAAATATTAGGTTTATTTTAATAAAGTCAAGGCTCTTAGTGGGAAGAAGGTATCACAAATTACTTTTAGTTTAGGGATTCCCTTCTCAGACCGGCATATGATTCTTTTAACATCAATCAGTAGCATGCGATGTGCACTGCAGAGAAGACAGAGAAAAGGAAGAAAAGAAAAATGATCTTTTTCAGTCCAAAGTTTCAAGGGCGACAAAACTTAGTTAACATTCTTATCTGAGCAGGCCCAGATGCATTGGCTTTTGCCCCTCACTTCCAATTTTGCCAAATAAAAACTTTTTTTCAAGTTTTTCATTGTATTTACTGCTATTTCAATGTATCCCTATTTCATTAATTTTCTTTTCTTTTTTTTTCTTTTTTTAAAGCAGGATTTATTGAGAAAACAGAAAAGCTCCCACAGTGGGAGGGGACCCGCGGGGGTTGCCCTTTGTTAATTTTCTAATACTTTTCTGGTTTGAAGTTTCATTGTATTTAATAACTTCTTACAATAATGAAGTAAAAAAATTTTTTAAAAAAGGCATATGAACATGGAACATATGAAAACTGCACACACTATAGGTCATAAATAGCCGGGCAAATAAATTAAACCCAGTGTTTTTTCCCCTTTTTAAAAATGATAAGCTTATTGTTATGAAATACTCAAAGTGCTAGCAATTAATTCTACTATCTCATCTTTTTCCCCTTTTCCTAGCTGGTTTCATGTTTCAATTTTACAGCTGTTCTTTGGCTAGAATGCCCAATAAAATACTTAACAAATCCAACTGTTACATATTAGAAGGCTAGGATTCATGATCACTGAGAAGAACCACATGAAATCCACATTCTAAACCCAGGCCTTGTCTCTCCCTTCTCCCCCGTGGGAGCAGAATAATCATTGAGCATTATTTTAGTCGCTATTTCAAAGGGGATTTTGCAAGCTGACATATCTGCTGTTAACAAGCACACTGGAATGGTGAACAGTGTTTTTGTGTTCTTGAGCATTTGGGTTACAGGCTTTCTAGTTGCAGAGAAAATGCCTGCCTTCTTTCATCGCATTTCAGATAGGTAGAGAATATGCCTGAGTGCTACTTCTTTGTGCCCATCTAATTTCTGAGCATTTACAAGTTGCTAGGTGGGATTTATTGTTGTTGTTGTTTTTTTTAAACATTTATTTAGGTCATGCACCAGTGGATCAGTGGTTTAGGTTTGGCTAGGCTGGGAAGTTCTGATTACAGTGGGGGCCCCCTTACATTTCTTAGGCACAGATGCTGTTGGCTGAGCAGAATGGACATGGACTTAGCTAGCCTGACCAGCGCAGCTGACTCAGCCTCACAGGTGTCATCTCCAGCAGCCCAGCTCCACTATGGTTTCATGGAGGGAGGCAGATGAGCAAGAGAGGAAGGGAAAGTGGGAAAGTGCTATGTTACACCTCTGTGCCCACCGTATCAGCCTTGGTTAAAGTCAAATGAAATGCAGGGGAAAAAAAACTCACATTAAACAGTTTTTTATAGATATAGGGGTACAAGTGCAGTTTGTTACTTGGATATACTACATAATGCTGACACTGGTGCTTTTAGAGTAACCATCACTTGAGTAGCGTACACTGGTACACTGTACCCATTAGGCAATTTCTCATCTTTCACCCTCTCCCACCCTCCCACCTTTCTGAGTCTCCAATTAGACTAGCATTTTTAAGGAAATAACTGAAGAGTCACCCAGCATTGATACACAGGTGGCGTAGATAATGGAGGCAATTTACATATTCTGTCAGAGGGGTAGGGATCAGAGCTACCTTGGGAAGGTTTTCTAATTCCCCACACATGGTCCCCTGCCACCCGGACACACACTGATCATTTCACTCCTCACCTTGCTGGGTAAGAAACACTTCCTCACAGGCCACACACAAACAAAACTTCTTCCCAGACCCACTCAGTTTCCATGTTGGGTCACTGGCTTCCACTAATGCAGGAATGCTTGACTGTATTTAACGAGGAAAATGCTTATCAAACACTGTGTTAGTTGTGGGGATCCAGAAATGAGTAAGAGACAGTTGCTGGCCTCAAGGACTCCTGACTTCCTGACAGGTGGGAGGAATAGGGTGACATATTTCCAATGCCACACAGCAAGGAACACAACACGGGAAACTAGAAAGGGCTACAGTGGCTGGAAGACAGGGATGTAAGACCCTTTATTCATTCATCTATGTATTCTTATACTCCAAAAAAGCATCTCAAAACTCCCACTTCTTCAGTGAATAGTGTACAAGAAAAAAACAGAAATGGAGGGAAAACATTAAAAAAGACTTAAGAGACACATAGCACAGCAACTTAGTCTCTGTGAATGTTATTTGGTTCTTGATTCAAACTGAAAACATTATGTCACTTATGAGACAACTAAAATTCTAAATGGTGATATTAAGGAATTACTGTTGACTTTTTCATCTGATAATGATTATTGCAGTTGTATCAAAAATAACGGGGAAGGGGCAAGATGGCCACCTAGAAGGAGAAGGAGCAAGACGGCTACCTAGAAGCAGCCAACTGGCACCCCTCTCACAGAGCAAACCAAGGAATAAGAGTCCCGGGAGTCTAAGACCCCCCAAAAGTCGGAGCAGGTTGAAATGGGAAAACACCCCACAACCCATAGAGAGCAGTGGGATCCACAGAGAGCAGAGAAAAAAAGAAGGGATAGCCTGTTTTGGAGCCAGGAAGCCCTCTCACTGCCTGGGTCAGGTTGGAAACAAAGAGCAGCCTTTGTGCATGGAGAAATGGTGAGTGTGGGAAATTAGGAACTCGAAGCTCAAGCCATGGACTGGAAGGGTCCCCTGAGCCTCATAGGACTCCACTCCCACACCGGAAATGGCCTGGATACAGCAAAGCTGCATGCTGCCAGAGCCTGTGTGGTGCTGAGAAACCATCTGAGCACTGAACACCTATAGCTAAAACCCTCCCGAGAACTTGATCCTTGCAAGCTGCGTTTGGAAGCCAGCTCCCAGACTGGGAGAGATCAGGAACCCTAGTCACCTTCACTTGCCCAAGGACAAATTCTGCCACTGCTGACAATTCCTCTTTGGGGCAAGATGCTGCTGAATGAACTTTGACTGGGTCTCACTCGGACCCAGTCCATAGGGAAAAAACTGTTAAGTATAACATTGAGTTCTGAGCATGTACAGCTTCAAACAAGGGAAGGGGAGCCATGGGAGTGCGGAAGAGCCTGTTGTCTTGGCAACCCCTCTCTCCCCCATGCAAACACTTTGTACAACAGAGATGGCTAGGTCATCCCACAGTGTGGCCACAGCAGCCAGGGGATCTGCTTCCCGTTGGGGTAGACGTTTGTGTGCACAGGTGGGGAGCTGGATCTAGCACTCCCCAATCAGCTTTTCTCCACACCCCCTTGAAAGCACAGGGACTGAGGAACTTTGGGAGCTCTCATACTCCAATCATCACCTAGGTTATTGGTGCACTTCCTTGGGGGAAAAAGAGACCAAGCAAAAGCCCACAGCCACCACCACAGTTGGCTGTCTCCTGCAAGTGCCAACTCTTGGTGGAGGTCAACAGGCATAGCCCAGTTACAACATCAGAGGCAATAACGCAGCCCTCAATAAGGAATAGGGAAAAAAGACCATGTCACCATACATCTCACAGACTAGCCCATGACGCCTAAGCATCCGAGAGGTTCTCCAGAGGGTCCTCCAGGTACATTGGTAATAAACTCTCTTTAGAACTCAACCCTTGCACCTTCACATCACTTGCAGGCACCTCCAGCATAAGCCAAATTGTTGCAGCCTCATAGGGCAGCTAGACTCAGAAGAGCAGCAGGATTCACAGTGATCAGACCCTCATGGACTACCACCACTAGGGGAAGGGGGAGTGCACCACAACAAGAGAGGACCTGTGGGACAAAAGCAATCCCACAGCCATCCCAACAGTAGCAACCTTATCTAACAAAAAACCTACAAAACAAAAATAAAAAGATAAGAGTCCACTTTGACAGATGAGGAAGGACGAGCAAATAAACAAAACACTGGAAATCCCCAAAGCCTTAACATGTCAATACCTATAAAAGTCTTCCCAGATCCCAAGCAATGGAACTCATCCAAAATGACTTATCCCTGAAGAGAGACATAGAAGTAAGACTCTGAATGCTAAAGACACTTAAGGAGATCCATGAGAAGGGAGACTCACAGATCATCCAAGCAATGAAAAAAGTGCAGGAAGTGAAAGCAGAACTGGCCATTAAAAGGAAGAACCAATCTAAACCCCAGCAAAGCCTACAAGAGGTTTGGGGGTATGTAAAGAAACAAAATTTACAGTTGATTGGCATCTCAGAGAAAGAAAAGGGAAACTGAGAACACCTTGAAACAAGCCTTCCAAGATGTCATCCAAGAAAATTTCCCCAGTCTTGCTAGAGAAGCAGCCATGCAGACACAAGAGATTCAAAGAACTCCTGTGAGGTATTATATAAGAAGATCATACCCAAGGCACATAATAATTCATCTCCCCAAGGTAATCATAAAAGAAAAATTCCTAAAGGCAGGTAGAGAGAAGAGACAAGTCACCTACCAAGGAAGACCCATTAGAATTCCAACAGATTTCTCAGCAAAAACCCTGAAAGCCAGAAGGGTGTGGGGCCCCCTCTTTAACATTCTTAAAGAAAAGCAATTTCAGTCAAGAATTTCATATACTGCCAAGCTAAGCTTCATTAATAAAGGAGATTAAAATCCTTCTCAGACATCCAATCTCTAAGAGAATATGCCACCTCCAGACCACGCCTTCAGGAGATGCTTAAGAAAGTTCTAAGCACAGAAATGAAAGAATGGTTCCACACATCACAAAAGCAGAGACAAGGACAGAGTTTACAGACCATAAGAATCAACCACAGAACTTAAAAAACAAAGTAGCTTCTTAACAGCGATATGACAGGAGCAAACTCCGGCATATCAATAATTAACCTAAATGTGAACAGACTGAATGTGCCACCCAAAAGGCATTTAGTGGCAAAATGGATATAGAGGCATAATCCATCTTTCTACTGCATGCAGGAAACCCATCTCACTGCAAATGTCACCCACAGGAACACGGTAAAAGTCTGGAGAAAGATCTTCCAAGCAAATGGAAAAAAAAAAAAGCAAAGTAGCTATTCTTGTATCAGATAGAACAGATTTCAAACCAATAAAAGCAAAACAATATACTATATAATGATAAAAGACTTAATACATCACCAAGAAATATTCATTTAGAGTATATACATACCCAGCATAGGCGCACCTAGATTTATAAAATAGTTGCCAGTTAAACTAAGAGAGGACACAGACAGCAACACAATTATAGTCCAGGACTTTAATACCCTTCTAAAAGCCTTAGATCATTGAGGAGAACAACTAACAAGAAAATCTGGCACCTTAACTCAACACTCAAGTGATTAGACCTAATAGACATCTACAGAACACTTCACCCCCAAAAATACAGAATATGCATTCTTCCCATGAGCACATGGAACATACTCCAAGATCAACCATATACTCAGACATAAATCAAGCATAAACAAATTTCAAAAGGTTGAAATCACACCAAATGTCTTCTTATTCCACAGTGGGAAAAAAAATAAAATCATAACCAACAAGAATGTCCCCCCTTTAAAACACAAATCCATGGAAATTAAACAACATGCTTCTGAATAACTTTTTTAGTTAACAGGGGAAAACAAGGTAGAATTTTTAAAAATCCTAGAAACAAATGAAAACAAAGATGCTACACACCAAAACTTCTGATACCATGAAATCTATGCTGAAAGGGAAATTTATAGCATTGTACACATTATCAAGGAAATAAAGGGATTCCAAGTAAACAGTCTAACACCACACCTAACGGATCTGGAAAAACAAGAGCATTTCAATCCCAAAGTTGGTAGAAAAATAGATATCATTAAAATAAAGTCACAGTTTAGTGGAATAGAGATCGAAAAAATAGTACAAAGAATCAATGAGACAAAAAGCTGGTTCTGTGAAAGAATAAAAAGATGGACAGACCCCTGGCCAGATTAACAACAACAACAACAAAAATAGAGATGACAGAGAGAGAGATAGATAGATAATTTGAATAAACACAACTAGAAATGAAAAGGCAATGTCACAACTGACTTTCAAGAAATACAAAGGGTTATCAGTGATTACTATGAAAATCGGTAGGGGGTCTGTTGCCTGAAAAAGGATAGCTGTTTAAAAAAATAAAAGGACCCCCGGCCCCGGCGCTCCCCCCTCCCGCGGGCCCCCGGGGCTCCGCCTCCCGCGGCCCCGGCGCTCCCGCCTCCCGCGGCCCCCCGGGGCTCCCCCGGGGCCCCGGCCTCGGGCCCCCACAGCTCATCACAGCCCGGGCCCGAGAGGAGATCCACACAGGTCGGCTTCAAGGAAGGTCTGCAGGATTTCTGCCAAATCGCCTGTGTCTGAGATTGTGCTGCTGGCTCGCGTGGGGCTTCTGTTGCCTATTCGGAGGCAGGCAGCCATCTTGTTCCTGTCCGGCCCCACCCCCTCTGGGGCGAGCAGATGAGATAGCACCACCTGCTGGGGACTCAAGGTAACAACACCGAAATGGGAGAAATAAGCCTGATAAAGACATAGACCAAACTGCTGAAGGAAAGCTGACCTGAGCTGTCCTTCACAACATATCAGGGGCAATTGACTCTAACTGCAAACTAATTCACCGGCTTGAAAAGAAAACTACAAATCAGACCTGAAAGGACATTGGACTTAAACGAAAGGTCTCAGAGTGTGCTTCATTGATTCTATTAGTTTAATGACTTAATACTATTCCTACAGTATTGTTCCCCTTTTTTCTCTTTTTCCCTTTTTCCCTTTTTTTCTCTTTTCTTCTGTCTGTAAACCATGTCTTTGTATAGAGGAACAACACACCAATAAGGTGGTTGGATAGCCGGTATGTTAGCATCACAATATGTTTTATTTTGGGTTTTATGAGAGTTGGTTCGACTGTAGCTGTGGTCCATCATTTTTAGCTGTTTTAGTATAGACCTCTCTCTCTATTTGTTGGCACACTCGTTAGTTTTCCCCCCTTACTTCTCTATCTCTCCACTCCCCTCTTCAACCCACTATCTGCTCCATTCTCTCCCCCCTGCTAACCACATTTTATTACAGGGAGTAAACCTACAGCCCCACTGCACGGACAGACTCCAGGGCAGTGGGAAGTGGGTTCCACATTATCCACACGCCTGTCAGCGAACAGCAGGACCTGCAGACAGATTTTGAATCACAGCTCTCCCCTTAAATACATCTCAAAACTGCAAAAAGGACCACCTCCAACCTACAGTGCAACTTCAAAATTGAACAAAGTAAGACGACATACAAAAAAAGAATGGGAGATTGAATGAACAGAAGTAAAACCAGTCCCCTTTTCCCCTGAAAAACAAAATTAAAGAAGACAGTGACGTGGAGGGGAAAGGGAAAAAGTAGGGAAGTGGAAAAATCGCACAAATGAAGAAAAACCAAAAGAAGAATATAGGGCTTACACAGACCCCTGGGAGATCAGACAATGAGAAAACAATTCTGGAACACAGACAATGAAGACTCCCCAGAATGACTGGCTACATGCAACAAACCCAGACATCAAAACATTAATGGAGAGAATTAAAAAAAATTTAGGAGAGACAAGAGGAAAATAGGAAGGAGCTGTTGTCAGAAATGACAGCAGTAAAGAATACTGTGATGGAAATGAACAACAGACTAATAAGCATGGAAAGCAGAATCAGCCAAGCAGAAGAAAGAATCTCAGAGCTCGAAGACCAAAACACAGAACTAACCCAAACTGTCAAAAGCATAGAAAAGAAGCTCAAAAAGACAGAACAAAACCTGCAAGAGATGAATGATCACTTCAAGAGACCAAACCTGAGAATAATTGGGCTTCCTGAGGCAGAAAGAGAAACAGAAGCCACACTGGAACAAACATTCCATGAAATCATTCAAGAAAACTTCCCTCATCTCAGTAAAGATGAAAAAATTCAAACACAAGAGATTCAGAGAACCCCTGCAAGACAACAAACGAGAAGACCAACTCCCAGACACATAATAATTCGCCTAAACAAAGTAGCTATGAAAGGAAAAATCCTAAAGGCAGCAAGAGAAAAAAGGGCCCGACTACCTACCAGGGAAAAACCCAAACCGAATAGCAGCAGATTTATCCACAGAAACCCTTCAGGCCAGGAGAGCCTGGAGCCCTATCTTCAAAGTACTAAAAGAGAAAAAATTTCAACCAAGAATAACCTACCCAGCTAAACTAAGCTTCATTAGTGAGGGAGAATTAAAATCTTTTCCAGACATCCAATCCCTAAGAACCTACGCTGCCACCAGACCACCGCTACAAGAAACACTCAAGAAAGTACTGAACACAGAAGAAAAAGAAAAAAGAACATCAGCATTTTTCACAAGAGTACAGGCAAAAGATTTAAAAAAACACCTGAACCAACTCCAAAACCCAAAGAAAGACAACAAATAAACAGTAACAACTCTGTAAGAACTTTATGACAGGGGTCAACTCTTGCATTTCAATTATTAGCCTAAATGTGAACGGACTAAATGCACCACTGAAAAACATAGATTGGCAAAATGGATAAAATATCATCAGGCAACAATCTATTGCCTTCAAGAGACTCACCTCACTAGAAAGGACACCCACAGACTCAAGGTAAGAGGATGGGAAACAGTCTTTCAGGCGAACGGAATACAAAAGAAAGGAGGAGTAGCCATCTTAATTTCAGACAAAATATCCTTCAAACTATTAAAAATCAAAAAAGATACAGAAGGTCACTACATAATGATAAAAGGTTCAATCCATCAACAAGAAATATCTATCCTAAACATATATGCACCCAAAATAGGTGCACCGACCTTCTTAAAGCAACTTCTTGGAAAACTAAAGAAAGATATTGACTCTACCACTATCATAACTAGGGACTTTAATACCCCACTCACAACCCTAGACAGATCAACAGGACAAAAAATCAGCAAGGAGATCCGGAACCTCAATGTGACCTTGGACCAAATGGACTTAATTGATACTTACAGAACACTCCATCCAAAGACCACAGAATACACATTTTACTCATCACCACATGGAACATATTCTAAGATCGACCACATACTCGGCCATAAATCAAGTATAAGCAAATTTAAAAGGACCGAAATTCTACCAAAAACCTTCTCGGACCACAGTGGAATAAAAATAAATATTGACACCAACAAAGTCCCCCCCAAAAACCCCCAAAGACATGGGCACTAAACAGCATGATGCTAAACAACTCCTGGGTCAATGACGAAATCAAAACAGGGGTCAAAAGATACCTGGAAACAAATGAAAATGAAGAAACATCTTACCAAAATCTCTGGGGTGCCCTGAAAGCTGTAGTAAGAGGGGAATTTATATCCCCACAAACACACAAAAAAAATGGAAGGAACAGAAATTCACAATCTAACAAGCCACCTAAAGAAGCTGGAAAAGCAAGACCACAAAAACCCTAATTTCAGCAGAAGAATCCAGATCACCAAAATAAAAGCCCAAATCCAGGGCATAGAAGACAAAAAGATAATTGAAAAAATCAATGAAACAAAAAACTGTTTCTTCGAAAGAATAAACAAAATCGATGGGCCCCTAGCTAGACTGACCAAGAAAAAATGAGAAAAAAAACAAATAAGCATAATCAGAAACACAAAAGATGAAGTCACATCTGACCCTGAAGAAATACAAAAGATCATTAGAGACTACTATGTACACTTGTATGGAAACAAACTTGAAAACCACAAGGAAAAGGGGGACTTTCTGACATCACACAATCTACCTAGGTTTGGGAAAAAGAAGAAATTGAGTCCCTAAATAGACCAATTACAATCAAGGAAATCGACTACGTAATAAGAAAACTTCCTACAAAAAAAAGCCCTGGTCCAGATGGCTTTCCAGCAGAATTCTACAAGACATTCAAGGAGGAGCTGATACCAATCCTACTGAAGGGATTCCAGGCGATAGAAAAAGTGGAACCCTCCCCAAATCATTTTTTGAAGCCAACATCACACTGATACCCAAGCCAGGTAAAGATCCAACAAAGAAAGAGAAATACAGGCCAAAATCTTTGATGAACATAGATGCTAAAATTCTCAACAAAATCCTAGCAAACAGGATTCAACAATACATCTCAAAAATCATTCACCATGACCAAGTAGGCTTCATTCCTGGCATGCAAGGGTGGTTCAACATTCGTAAAAACCCTAAATGTAATTAAATACATCAACAGATGTCAAAACAAAAACCACATGATCATATCATTAGATGCAGAAAAAGCTTTTGATAAAATCCAGCACCCCTTCTTGATAAAAACCCTTGAACATCTAGGCAACGGGGAACATACCTCAAAATAATAAAAGCCATCTACGAGAAAACCCACAGCCTGCATACTCCTAAATGGACAAAAATTGGAACCAATTCCCCCGAAAACTGGAACTAGACAAGGATGCCCACTCTCTCCCCTCCTGTTCAACATAGTATTGGAAGTCCTGGCTAGAGCAATCAGAGAAGACGAGGCAATCAGAGGTATTCAAATAGGAAAAAAGGAAGTCAAGTTATCTCTCTATGCAGATGATATGATGGTGTACCTTGAAAACCCAAGAGAATCTGTTTAAAAGGGCCCCCTTACATAGATAAAGGCCTTTGACAAAGTCTCAGGATACAAAATAAATGTACAAAAGACAATCGCATTTCTCTACACCAATAATAAACAAACAGAAACCCAAATAAAAAACACAATTCCATTCACAATAGCCACAAAAAAAATGAAATACCTTGGGATCTTCCTAACCAGAGACGTGAAAGACCTTTACAATGCAAATTACAAAACACTGCTCAAGAAATCAAAGCTGACATGAACAAGTGGAAAAATATCCCATGCTCATGGATCGGAAGAATCAACATTGTGAAGATGTCCATCTTACCTAAGGCAATCTACAAATTCAATGCAATACCCATTAAATTACCAATAACATTCTTCTCTGACCTAGAAAAAACAACACAGGAATTCATATGGAAACACAAACGTCCAAGAATAGCCAGAACAATCCTCAGCAAAAAAAACAAAGCAGGTGGTATCACAATACCAGACTTCAAACTTTACTATAAGGCTACAATCATCAAAACAGCTTGGTATTGGTACAAGAACAGCATATAGACCAATGGAACAGAATTGAGATTCCAGAAGCAAAACCTCAATTCCTCAACCAACTCATCTTCGACAAAGCCCCCACCACCTTTCCAATGGGGGGAGGAGAACCTATTCAGTAAATGGTGCTGGAAAACTGGTTGACCACATGTAGAAGATTGAAACAGGACCCCTATCTATCCCCATGCACAAAGGTTAACTCCAAATGGATCAGAGACCTAAATGTAAAACCTCAAACCATAAGAACATTAGAAAAGGAAGGAAATACTCTCATGGAAATCGGAACGGGCATCCAATTCCTGTACAAAACCCGAAACCCACAGGACTTAAGAGAGAAGATAGACAAATGGGACCTTATTAAACTGACAAGCTTCTGCAAAGCCAAAGAAACCATCAAGAGAGCAGGAGACAGCCTACAGACTGGGGAAAAATATTTGCAAACTCTAGGGCTGACAAAAGGGTTAACATCCTGGATCTACAAGGAACTGAAACGTACTGAAAAGAAGAAAACAAGCAACCCCATTATAAAATGGGCAAAAGATATGAACAGACACTTCATAAAAGAAGACATTCGAGCAGCCAACAAACACATGAAGAAATGCTCAACCTCACTAATCATCAGGGAGATGTAAATCAAAACCACACTGAGATATCACCTAACTCCAGTCAGAATGGCAATTATCAACAACTCAAAAAATAACAGCTGCTGGAGAGGCTGTGGTGAAAAGGGAACACTTCTACACTGTTTGGGGGGAGTGTAAGCTAGTGCAACCTCTGTGGAAAGCAGTGTGGCGATTCCTGAAAGCTCTAAATATTGACCTTCCTTATGACTCTGCAATCCCCCTACTGGGAATATACCCTGAAGAAACAAAACACTCTATAAAAAAAATACCTGTAC
This sequence comes from Cephalopachus bancanus, assembly GCA_027257055.1. Classification (NCBI taxonomy): domain Eukaryota; kingdom Metazoa; phylum Chordata; class Mammalia; order Primates; family Tarsiidae; genus Cephalopachus; species Cephalopachus bancanus. Next base: position 11,778 of record JAPVLO010001700.1, on the reverse strand, counting down.
ACGTATGTTTATCGCAGCGTTATTCACAATAGCAAGAACCTGGAAACAACCATGCTGCCCATCAAAAAAGGACTGGATTAAAAAAAAGTGGTACATATACACGATGGAAATACTACGCAGCCATGAAAAAGAACAAAATCATGGATTTCGCAGCTACCTGGGTGGAACTAGAGTCTATAATACTGATGACCTCTCACAGAAACAAAGATCAGAATATCACATGTTTTCACTCATATAATGGACCTTGAACATCCAATGTAATACTATAAAAAAAATGACTGATGGTACTGGGAAATTATGGGGGGGGGGTGGGGTTAACAGTAGCTAATACTATCTGGGACTGGGAAAACACCTCTTATCAATAGGGTGCCTGAATGAAACGTAATTGTACACCTAACCCTTAACTGTACCCTACAAAACGATAATAAAAAATACTGATTATAAAAAAAAAAAAAAAAAAAAAAAAAATCGGTATAAGAAAAAAACTAGAAAAACTAGGGTAAATGGAGGAATTCCTGGCATCACATAACAGCCCAAGACTTAAACAAGAAGAAATTGAAACCCTAAACCTACCAGTAACAATCCAATAAATTGACAGAGTAATAAGAAGCCTCCCTGCCATAATAAAACCCTGGGCCAGATGGTTTCTCAGTAGAATTCTACAAGATGTACAAGGAAGAGCTGATACCAATCCTATAGTCCAATTTCTCCGATGAACACAAATGCAAAAATTCTCAACAAATTACATCTAACAGTACATTTCAAGGATCATCCATCACGACCAGGTGAGCTTCATTCTCAGAATACAAGGCTAGTTCAACATCTGTATATCAATAAACATAATATATTACATAAACATGAAAAAACACCACTCACATAATTAGCCACAGAACAAGCATTTGATAAAATTCAATACCTCCTCTTGATCAAATACCCTTGAACACCTAAGACATTGAAGGTATATTCTTGAAAATAAGAGTGATCTATGACAAACCTGCAACCAACATCCTTAATGGGCAGAAGCTGAAAGCATTCCCCCTAAGAACTGGAAAAAAGCAAGGATGCACACTCTCACCCCTCCTAGTCAACATAGTACTGGAAGGAAATCATGCAGGAGAAAGAAATTAGGGGTATTCACATAGGAAAAGAGGAAGTTAAATTATCTCTATTTGCAGATGATATGATTCTACACCTAGAAAACCCTAGAGAGTCTGTCAAAATTTTCTTGCACTGATAAATGACTTTGATAAAGTCTCAGGATACAAAATCAATGTGCAGAAAAGTTGAAGGACTTTTACAATGAGAACTGTAAAACACTGCAGAATAAAATCAAAGAAATGAAAGAACAATGGATGCTCATGGATTGGAAGAATCAACATAAAGATGTCTATCCTACCCAAAACAATCTACAGATTCAGTGCAACTGACTTCAAGAAATACAAAGGGTATCAGAATCTGTAATCACTGATAACCCTTTGTATTTCTTGAAAGTCAGTTGTGACATTGCCTTTTCATTTTCATTTTTTCAAATTAAAAGATCATTTTTAACGACCTAGAAAAAGGAATACAGAAATTCATATGGAAGCAAAAAAGAGACTAAATAGCTAAAGCAATCTTCAGCAAAAAGAACAAAGCTGGAGGCATCCCACTTCCAGACTTCAAACTTTACTACAAGGCTATAGTAACCAAGACAGGATGGTACTGGTACAAAAATAGACCAATGGAAATAGAACAAAGAATCCAGAAATAAAACCATAGACCTTCAACCAACTCATCTTCAACAAAGTTGATGAAAACTAACACTGGGGAAAGCAAATCATCTTTAGCAAATGGTACTGGGAAAATTGGCTAGCCACATGCAAAAGAATGAAACTAGATCCCTACCTATTACCATATAAAAAATTACATCAAAATGTATCAAGAAGTTAAATGTGAAACCCCAAGCTATAAGAATCATAGACGAAAACTTAGGGAACAACCTACCGAATAACAGAGTAAGCAAGGAATTTATGGTCAAGTCCTCAAATGCAAATGCAGCAAAATTAAAAATTGACAGATGAGGCCTTCCCAAGGTAAAAGTTTTTGCACAGAAAAAGAAACCATCAAGAGAGTAAAGAGGCAACTCACCAAATGAGAAAAATTATCTGCAAACCTGACATCCAGGAACTACAAGCAACTCAAACAAATTGACAGGAAAGAAACAAACAACTCTATTAAAAAGTGGGCAAAAGACATGAATAGACATTTCTCAAAAGAAGACATATGGGCAGCCAACAGACACACAAAGAACAGTGCTCAGCCTCATGAGAGAAATGCAAATCAAAAAACCACACTGAGATACCACCTAACTCCAGTAAGAATGGCCATCACTAATAAAACAAAAAAACACAACAGATGTTGGCAAGGATGCAGGGAAAAGGGAACACTTCTATACTGCTGGTAGGAATGCAAACTAGTTCAACCTCTATGGAAAACAGTGTGGTAATTTCTAAATGAACTAAAAATAGACCTTCCATATGACCCAGCAATCCCTCTTCTGGGAATATACTCAGAGGTACTCAAATCATTCTATGAAAAAGATACCTGCACACTCATGTTTTTCGCAGCACTATTCACAATAGCAAAAACATGGAATCAGCCATGCTGCCCATAGAAAGCAGACTGGACAAAAACAAAGTGGTACATATACACAATGAAACATTATGCAGCCATAAAGGATAAACATATGGACTTCACAGCAACTTGGATGGATTTAGAATCTATCATACTCAGTGATCTATCACAGAAACAAAGAACTGAATAACCCATGTTCTTACTCACAAGTGGATCCCGAACCTTTACCATAATACTGCAAGAAAGGGATTGGCAATAGCTGGAAACTGTCAGAGGAGGTGGGGGCACATAACATCAATAAGGGTACCTGATCTCAAACCAGGTGAAGTAGGGACCAAAGGGAGGCCCAGCTTTACCTGTACCATGACCATTTGTATACCTAATCCTGAGTAGTACCCCACATCTTTAAAATAAAAAAAAAATTTTTTTAAGTGGACAAAGGACGTGAACAGACACTTCTCAAAGGAAGACATCCAAGCAGTCAACAAATATGAAAAAATGCTCAGCTTCACAAATCATCAGAGAAATGCAAATCAAAACTGCAGTGAGATATCACCTCTGACCACTCAGGATGCCTGTCATTAAAAAGTCAAGAAATAACAGGTGCTGTTGAGGCTGTGGAGAAAAAGGGAGTACTCATACACTGCTGGTGGGAATGTAAGCTAGTTCAACCATTATGGAAAGCAGTATGACATTTTCTTAAAGAACTAAAAATTGAGCTACCATATGATTCAGCAATCCCACTTCTGGAAATATACCTAGAGGAACATAAGTCGTTCTACCAAATGACACCTGCACACAGCTGTCACACATATGTTTACTGCAGCATTATTCACAATAGCAAAAACATGGAAACAACCCAGATTTCCATTGAAAACAGTCTGGATAAAGAAAACAAGGTACATATAGACAACGGAATACTATGTAACCATAAAGAAGAACTAAACCATATCCTATGCTGCAACATGGATGCAGCTGGAGACCGTAATTCTAAGTGAACGATCACGGATACAAAAAAAACTGAATACCACATGATCTCACTCATAAGCAGAACCTAAATATTGGGCAGGCGAACACAAAGGTGGGAACAACAAACACTGGGCACTGCTAAAGGAGGGATGAAGGGAGGGGGGATAAGTAGCACACAACCACCACTGGGTACCACATCTATTACCAGGTGGAGAGAGGGCTCACTAGAAGCCCAAACCTAACCTACACAAATTTTAATTATGTAGCAAATCCTCACATGTACCCCACAATTCAAATAAAATATGCCTATTTTGAGTCATATACTTACATGCTTATGAATAAAATTAAATAATGTTTAAAAATCTGCATAAAAATCATATGGGCAGGGATGCAGACCGGGCAGAACTAACCACAGGTTAGGGGTGGTTGGTAATCAGTACGAGTTTTTTTTTACTTCAATTTTTCATATGTTGGTAAAATACACATGATATTTACTCTCTTAACCATTTATAAGCATATAGGTTGGTGGTATTAAACATATTCATAATGTTGTGCAACCATTCACCTATAGAACTCTTCATTTTGGCAAATGGAAACTCTGTACCCATTAAACACTAAAACTCATTCTTCCCTCCTCCCGTCCCCTGACAACCACCACTCTACGTTCTGTCTCCATGATTTTGACTTTCCTAAGTACCTCATATAAGCGGAATCATAGAGTATTTGTCTTTTTGTTACTGGCTTATTTCACATAGCATAATGACTTCAAGGTTCATGTGTGTTGTAATATATGTCCAAAATTCCTTCCTTCTTAAGGCTAAATAATGTTCCATTGTATTTCTTAAGGCTAAATAATGTTCCATTGTATGTATATACCACATTATGACTTAATTTGTGGCCTAACATATGGTCTATCCTGGAGATGTTTCATGTGCTCTTGAGAAGAATGTGTATGCTGTTAATGTTGCGTGGAGTATACTGTATATGTTGGTTAGATCTGGTTGCTTTAGTGTTAAATCTTCTATTTCTTTAAATATATTCTGTATGGTTGTTCTACCCATTATTTATTATCATAAAACTCTATTTCTCCCTTCAATTCTTTCAGTTTTTGATTCATATATATTAATGGTCTGTGATTTAGTATGTAAATGTTTACAATTATTATATCTTTCTGTATTAAATCTTTTAATAATATATAATGTCTTTGCTACTGTAACATTTTCTGATTTAAAGTCTATTTTGTCCAGTATTTGTATTACTGCCTCTGTTCTCTTGGTAACTATTTGCATAAAATATCTTTTTCCATAATTTTATTTTCAATCTCTTTGTGTCACTGGATCTAAAATAAGTATTTTGTAGATAGTGTATAGTTGTATACTGTTTTTTAAAAAAGGTTTATTTTATTTTTAGTTTTTTTGAGCATCGTAGTCTCACTCTATAACCTGGGCTGGCGTACAGTGGCAAGATCACAACTCATCTCATCCTTGAACTCCTGGGCTCAGGCAATCCTTCTGCCTCAGCCTCCTGAGTAGCTGGGACTACACAGGCATGCATCACTATGCCTAGCTAATTTTTTTTAACTTTTTTTTTTTTTGTAGAGATGAGGTCTCACTGTGTTGCCTAGGCTGGTTCTCAAACTCCTGGGCTGAAGCAATCCTCCCACCTCAGCTTCCCAAAGTGCTGGGATTACAAGAATGAGCCACTATGCCCGGCTTTGGCCTTGCTTTAAAAAAAAAAAAAGAAAGAAAGAAATCTATTCTGCCAAGCTCTGTCATTTGATCAGAGAGTTTAATTCATTTACATTTAAAGTAATTATTAATAAGAAGGGACTTGTGTAATTTTGCAATTAGTTTTCTATGTGCCTTATTCCTTTTCCCCCTAATTTCCTGCATTACTATCCTCTTTAATGTTTAGTTGATTTTTTTGTAATGAAACATTTAAATTCCTTTTTCATTTCTGATTGTATATATTAAATAGTTTTTTTGGTGGTTACCATGGGATTACATTTAACATCCTAAAGTTATATTACTCTGATCTGGATTTATACCAATTTAACTTAAATGGCATACAAAAAGTCTGCTCCCACCCCTTCTGGTTGTTGATGTCACAAAATTATATCTTTATACATTGCATTTCCCAAAACACAAACTAATAATTATTTTAACTGTATGGGCTCTTAATTATAAGAAAGAAAAAATGGAGTTATAAACCAAAGTTACAGTAATATTATTCTTATATTAATACTTTTTAAAAAAAGTATTCATGTCTTAAATTGTGTAGAAAACAAAAAAGTAGCTACAAGGCATTGTTATAATAATACTTACTTTAAATAATACTTTTTAAATACTTACTTTAATACATTGTTATAATAATACTTACTGTTTAAAATACTTACTTTAAATACTATGTATTTACTTTTATTGAGATTTTAATTTTTTCACATGGCCTCAAATTACTGTAGAATGTGCTTTCATTTCAATATGTAAAGCTTCCTTGAGCATTTCTTGAAGGGAAGAACCAATGGTCATGAACTCTTTCAGTGTTTTATCTGGTAATGTTTTAATTCCTTCTTTACTTTAGAAGATGATATTGCTGGATATAGAATTTTTGGTTGCCAGTTTTTTGTTATTGTTTTTCCTTTTTTTTCTTTTAGTGCTGAATATTGACCCACTGCCTCTGGCCACCAAAGTTTCTGATAAAAAAATTTCTGATAATCCTAACAATCCTTGATGTGATTGGTTGCTTCTCTTTTGATGCATTCAACACTCCCTGTCTTTACCTTTTGAAAGTTTTAATATTATGTATTCCATTGTGGGTCTCTGAGTTCATCTTAGCGTTTACTGAGCTTCATGGATGTTTGTATTCACGTCCTCTGTTAATTTGGGGAAGTTTTTGGTCACTATTTCTTCAATCATTTCCTATGCTTCTTTCTATCCTCTTTCTTCTGAAACTATCACAATGTGTAAAAGCTGGAACTTATGATAGTGTCCCATAGCTCTGTTCATGTTTCTTCAATATTTTTTCTTTCTGTTTTGACTAAATAATTTCCACCAACTACCTTATCTTCAAGTTTGCTGAGTCTGTCTTCTTCCTGCTCAAAAATCTCCCTTTAACCCTCTAGTAAATTTTTCATTTCAGTTATACTTTTCAGGATTTCTTGCTAGTTTCTTTTTAGGTTTTCTATTTCCCTACTGATATTTCTATATTGTTTATATCTTTTTTAAAACTTTCTCTACATATTCCTTTAGTTTGTTGAGCATCTTTAAGACAGGTGCTCTAAAGGTTTTGTCTAGTAGATCCACCATCAAGTCTTTTTAAGGCACAATTTTCTGTTGATTTAATTTTATTTCCTTTGAATGAGTCATCATCCCCTGTTTTTTCTTAAACTTTGTTATTTCTTGTTGAAAACTGAATATTTAAATGGAATATTCTTGTAACTCTAGAAATAAGATTCTGTTCTCAGGGTTTGTTGATTTTTTATATCTGCAAAATGGTGGTGGTTGTTTGATTGTTATAGGCTGTCTCTTTGTCAAGAATCAGTCTTAGATGTCAACATAAGGTCCCTTTTAGATCCTTCCTGAGCCTGCACCTTTCCCTGGCAATAAATAGTCACTTTCTAACTTGTTCATATATGCAGTTGCTTTTGAATGCTATAGTCTTTAATGTCTGGTTCCCAAAAGGAGAAAAAGAGAAAAATGAAAATTTTTCTTTCTAAAAGGGGGTGGACACTAACATTATATATTCCCTGCCAGTCACTTCAGCTGGAGGGGCGGGGCTTGCAACAATGGGGGGGCGTGCAACAGTGGTCATCACCTCTTGCACTTTTGTGCTCAGAAGCAGCAATCAGTAACCAGAACACAGATCCCTGATATTTGAAGGACAGGGCCTGCCCTTGCCTCCACAAGCAGTGTGCAAGCTGCTCCAGGAACACATGCACAGATGCCTGCCACTGGGGTGAGGATGTGAAATGGTTAAGTGCTACTGTGCTAAGAGGTAGAATTGACTGACATTAACTGTAGTTTACCATGTTAAATGCTATTCACTGTCCAAGCCTTTCCCCAGAATTTATAATCCATCAATATACTCGAACTTCAGAGTTCCAAAATAGTTATATCAAACAGATTCTGCCAGTGCAATTATTGTCTACATAGGGAGAAAGACTCCACTATCTTCTCAGATTCTTATCTCAATAAGCATCTCATTCTTGTAGTGGATTGGAATTTAACCATCATGTTCCACATGGAAATCTGTGCAGGGCACTTCCTTAGAGGTGTAATACAAGACTGGAAATTTGATTTCTATAAGTCTCAGGTTAAAATAGCTTGACATCTAGTAATAGGTGAATTTTGCTTACACTTACAGTATACAAATACATAGAACACAGTTCTGTAACTATAGCCACTGCGATTGAAGAGCCCACTGTAGCCTCTATGAACATAGGCTTGAAGGATTATGTTTTAGAAAATTTTATTCTGGTCCTTTGCATAATGATACTTAAGATCATATAGCAGAGATTTAATGATAAATGATAAGATCATATAGCAGAGATTTAATGATAAATGTTAGGGGATAGCTAGTTCCAGAGATCTCAGTGTGCTACTCATTCCCATCCCATCCCCTAAGTCTGTTCCAATCTTTCAAGTGAGGAGCGCACAAATGTTTAGTTAATGTGTAAAAGTGCTAATTGCTCTAAACAGAAAAATGAAAAAGTAGGTTCCAAAGAGTAGATGACACTATGTGGAAAGAAGTTGATAGGAGAACTTGGAGAAAGTTTAAGGGGATGAAATAACTCTTGTATCTACAGGAAAGAAAATTAATAATTTGGGTCATGTTAGGATAAATGGATAAAGTAGAAGTAGGAAAGTATCTGTGTAATGTTCTAGTTCAATGACTTAGAAAAGGACAAAGATACTGACTGAATATTTATATCACAATGAGACTTAACCAATACTAATTCAAATAAAAGTAAGTTACCTAGACATACTTTAGCAGAGACATCAGAAAACAATTCTGGAGGCTACTGGAAATCAATTTCTAGATCACTTTTTGACCGTTAACCTGACATGGTGATCCTACTAAAAGACAGCAACACAGAAGGGGGAGTGTGACACACTTGGTAAGAGCTACAGTGCATTAATGTGAAGGGGCATCTAATAGAAAGAAATCAACAGCAACAAAAAATGCCTCCATTCTATTGAACAGCAAGTATTACTCAATAGAGAACTTTTGATTAAGTAGTCTTTTCTTCATAAATAATTAGTAATTCTATCATCCATTTTAGCATGTTATCATTAAGTAGATAGCATAGACTGAATGTGTCTCCACAAAATTCATATGTTGAAACCCTAACTCCCAGGGTTATGGTATTTGGAGATGAGGACTTGGAGAGATAATCAAGGTTAGATGAGGTCTTTGGAGAGGGCCTCTTGTGATGGGATTAATGGGATTAGCGTTTTTATAAGAAGAGACACCAGGGAGCATTTGCGCTCTCTCTCTCTCTCTCTCTCTCTCTCTCTCTCTCTCTCTCTCTCTCTTGCTTTTTCTTCCTGCCTAGACATATACACACAAAGAAGCGGTCAAGTGAGCATACAGCAAGATGGCAGCAGCTAATAAGCTGAGAGAACGGGCCTCAGAATTAAACCTACCTTGCCCTTATAAGAAGGTAGTAGTTGTCCTTGCAAGAACCTTGGTCTTGAACTTCTAGCCTCCAGAACTGTGAGAAACAAATTTCTGCTGTTAATTCCATTCAATCTGTGGTATTCTGTCACGGCCACCTGAACTGACAAATACAGTAGGTATCTAAGATCGCCTGTGATCAAAATACTCTAGAAAAAATAAACCCTTCGCTTGCTTTTAAAAATACTCTGCTCCACCTACATTTTAATGACAGGGCTGGCTCTTTATCTTCCCACATATTATGTAAGAATTGGCCCCCCTCCCTTTCCTTTTAGAATGTTAGTACTAAAAGAAAGTCTTCAATTTTTAAAACAATACAAATTAAGGGGCAAGGAAAGGGTCCCCTAAGTCCATTCTTTTGGATCTTTCTTTCATTTGGAGTTTTGCAGATTCTCTTAGTTGATTGATATTTTAAAAATTAAGTATAGCTGTGAGTTTACTCATATATTATGCACATATGTGCACATGTGCACACACACATACACACTCTCTTCCTTCCTGTGTTTTGGGTCCTGGGCCTCTTAGAGTGACACATGACAGTTGTCCAAGTCATCTGTAACACTGCCCATCTTGCACTGCTAATATCTAACTCTTGTCGATTCTCACCTCTGGTCTTGAATGTATCCTCTTCTCTTCATCTCTCTCTATCACTACCTAAGTCACTTGATGATGGATAAACTCCTGCCTTTCTAGAAAATAGGTGAAGTTCTCTGAGACTGAATTCTAATGCTTGGCTAACCTATGAATTTGTGTCAATATCTGGAAAAGGAATTAAAAGTAGATTATGATATTGCTGAATGAAATACTCAAATTAATGATAATCACCTGACAAACTGGAAAATTAAACAAAACTCACAATAATAATAATAATAATAATACAAGTGGCCATTAGCGTAAGCCAATATGATTGATAGGAATGTCAGGATATCAGGAAAAAGTCACATACTTTTAAAATAATCATTTTCATATAGTAAACTTTTTCATCCTCTCCCTTTTAACTTATAAGAGAAATGCATGTAAAGTGAAGAAACAAGACACTTCAGAAGTCAGAAGACTATAGGAAGAAAATTAAAACACTTAGAATCTTACTTTTCAGAAATATACCCTGGAAAATATTTTAGGCTTTAGTTCATATATTTCTCCTCTGCAAATAATACAATAAACTTTTAAAAATTGGCACAATAGATCATTTATAGGAAATAAGGATTTCCTATCAACCAGTGGTCTCTTAAACAGAGGCAATTTTGTCCCCTTTTTCTGGGGGAACATTTGGCAATGTCTAGAGACAGTCATGACTTGGTTGTCATAACTGGCATCTAAATCAGGGATGCTGCCAAATATTCTGCAACACCTGGGACAGACCCCATAACACGAATTATCTGGTCCCAAATGTCGACAGAGATGGAATGAAGAAACCCCCCCTACAAACAATTATTGAGTAACTGCCATAAGCCTGTATATTAAAGATAAATGAGACTGAGTCCAGTCTCTCTTGTGTGCTGATGACAGATAAATACATAAACCTAAATGACTGAAACTTTTACTCACATCTCTTCTGAGGCAAGAAGCCCTCTGAGTGGCCTAAATCACTCAGGTGCCTGAAACTTCCATTTTAGGACTTATGAAAAGAATCTACTGTAATCCCAGCACTTTGGGGAGACCAAGGCAAGAGGATTGCCTGAGCTCAGGATTCAAGATCATCTTGGGCAACGTGGTAACACCTGGTCTCTACTATATATATAAATAAGCAGGGCGTGGTAGTATGTGCCTGTAGTTCCAGTTACTGGAAGGTTGAGGTGGAAGGATCGTCTAAGCCTAGTAGGTTGACCCTGGGGTGGCCATGAGCATGCCACTGCACTCCAGTCCAGGCAACAGAGTGAGACTCTGACTCGAAACAACAACAACAACAACAAAAACCAAACATAATCAAATAAACAAAAATAACCTAAATTAGTCTTAGTCTGAAAAAGAGAGACATCCAAAGGTAGCAAGCCCCTAAGATGCCATATTTTCAGATTTGCTTGACCCTTGCCCTGCCATTCCCACAGCAGGCCTGCTGGCTCTTCACTCTCAGCAGTAGGGTCATAGGGGAGGGGATTAAGTCATCACAATAATATTATTACAAATCACATCGTTTCTGTAAAATTTGAGGGTTTTTTTTGGCTTGACTCCTAGAATTGAAAAAAGTAAAACAATAAAACTTGTGATTTGTCTAAAAAATGTGTCACAACAACAACAACAACAACAACAACAACACAGCAAGTGCTGAAACTTTTGAGAGATTCCCAGTCAGGGGTTATATGTGCTGTTTTACTGTATAATCTTATTTAAGCCTCATGACCTAGAAAGACTGACTCCGATTCTCAGATGAGGATATTGAGTTTCAGAGAAGGGAGGAGCCTGACCCCAAACATGCAGTCTGTCAGCGGTAGGGCCAGGAAATTCCAGCCATGGAGTTTACAGTTGTGGAGCCTATTCCTTCTGGGCCATCCAGGGAAGCAGGCTGAAGAGTGATGTCAA
>JAPVLO010001699.1:0-107726 GCA_027257055.1 Cephalopachus bancanus | reverse complement strand
TAATTTCATAAATAAAATATTTGGTTTGGTTTACAATCAGAAATAACCACTTATATGAGAAGACAAAAATTTGGTTAAAAAATGGCAGGAAATAAAAATAAAATACTATTAAAAGACACACAAAGAATAAAACCAACAAATTAAATAATTACAAATTTCAGGTTAATAATGCTATCAATAATCAGGAAGCTTGAAAATATTGAGAATTTTGGTAGAGATTAGTAAATATAGCAAATATATTTAAAATATTGTAAATACAGTAAAGTTTATTAATTGAATTATAAATTCATTTTCAAAAACCAACCCCTCATTCCTGGAATAAGCCCCACTTGAGTGTGGTGTATTATTCCTACAATTTATAATTGGATTCAATTTTCTGAAAATGTTCTAAAGTGTGCATCTATAATAATAAAGAACATTGTAATATCTTCCTCCAGATACAAATGTATACCACCACATGAATGAGACTTAAAAACATATTAGGCAAAGGGAACCAGCAGAAAAGGATAAGAAATGTATACTTACATTTGCATTAGGTTAAAAAAAAAGTTCCGGTAAGATGGTAACAGCATAGGTGGGACTGTAAGATTCTCCGAAAGTGAGTAGCCAAAATGACTCTTACTTTCCCTACCCCACCCTTCTACCCACCGCCAGCTACCCCAGTTTGAGGCCTGGAGACCCTTGGACCCACACGAGTTTGGCTATTGAGGTCCCCTGACCACTGCTACTCAACCCCAGGAGGCCCAATCCTGTCTGCATGGCGATCACAGCTCCCTCCCTGGCTGCACCATCTCACCCGGCCCCAAGTCACTTGCTACCTGTGGAGGCCCTTGGATACCACCTTGTGAAGATCTGGGTTCCCTTGCTGGCCACACTAATCGGCTCAGCACGCAGCAGCTGCTAGCTCCCTCCCTGGCTGGGCACCCAGCCCAGTCTCAGGCCATGGCAGCCTGTGGAGGCCCTCCATGCCCACCCCTTGGAACTGCAGGCTCCATTCCCTCCTGGAGCACCCCACAAGGCCCAAGCCTACTGCTGCCCATGCAGGTCCCCAGGACCTGTGCCTCTGCCGGGGCTGAAGTTCCCAAGGCCACAGCCAGTGCTCGCTCCTCAGACTTCCAGCTTCCCACCCTGGGTTCTGGGTCCCCACGCAGCCCTATTTCTAGCCACCCTCACACAGGAAGACTCTAGCCACCCACCCCTCAGAAGTACCAGTTAGATTCCTGCCTGAAGTGCCCTACGTGGGGTACGAAAATTGCTGTCACTTCTCACCACCCCTCCTTTGAAGCTCCAGTCCCCTCTCTGACTGAGGCACCCAACAGTTTTGCACTCCACTTCCCCCAACTTGCTGCTGGCTCCGGTAGGCCAAGAGAGCAGCTGGAACACGGTGTCCAGGCAGAGACCCACAGAGACTCCCCCACCCAGCTCTGCCTAGCCTCCAAATGAAGCTGGGAACCCATGGTTGTGTAAGGGAGTCTATTTGGCCAATCTCAGCTCTCAGTTCCAGAAGGGGGAAGCCCCAGCTCGCTCCTGTATCCCAGACCACTGGCAGCACACCAAATTCAGTGCCCAGCTAGGCCACTGATCCCCATTGCCTGACACTATAAGCACACCACCATAGCCTGTCATAGTAGATCATCCACGGACCCAGATGAGTGGAAAGAAATGATGGGTGGAGAGAAAAGATCTGCAAAAGAAGGGCCATCCAACTCAGCCAGTTTCCAGGCAGAGATTTGCATTGCCCCACCCACCTACGAGCAGTCTCCTTGGTTTCTAAGGTAATGTCACTAAACAGGAGACAAAATTTCCTCCCCTATACTGAATCAGATACAGGCAACCTAGTCGTTTTGCAGATCTCTCAGGCAGGAGTAAACCAATCTACCTGTAAGGAAAGCAAAGGGAAGAGGCTCGAGATCAGAGCTGAAGAGATTTTATTTTATTTTATTTTATTTTATTATTATTTTTTTGAGTTGGAGTCTCACTCTGTCACCCAGACTGGAGTGCAGTGGCCGCTGCCGACCACCGCAGCCTCGACCTGCTGGGCTCCAGCAATCCTTCTGCCTCAGCCTTCCAAGTAGCCAGAATTACAGGCATGTGCTACCATGCCTGGCTGATTTTTTTTGATTTATTGTAGAGATGAGGTCTCGCTGACCAGGCGGGTCTCGAACCCATGGGTTCAGGCAATCCACTCACCTCAGCCTCCCAATTGCGTGGATTACAGACTGAACCACCAAGCCCAGCTAAGAGATTTTAGACACTAAGGAAAGATTCCAGAGCTAGTCGGGTTTCTATTTTTGATTTTATTGTTTTGACTGTTTGTTTTGTTCCCTTTTGATTTAGAATACCTGTTTGTGTTCAGGAAAAACACATCAAAAAACATGATTTTATTGAACTGTCTTTATGTGCTTTAGGGAAATTTGTTTGTCTGTTTGTTTTTCACTCCTTTCTGGGTTTTGTTTCTGTTTTTATCAGTGAGTTTATATGTATGTCTGTTTTCCCTCTCACTCTTTTCTCTCTTTAACTTCCTCTTGACCCCCACTTCTTCCATTATTTTCCTTTTTATACCTCCTTTTGTTTCAAGGAGCAGACCTACACCTCACTGCATGGATAGATTGTAAGGCAGAGGGAAGTAGGTTCCAGTGTACCCATACACCTTTTGGAGAATTTTGGGATCTGCATATAGATTCTGAATCATAGGTTTCCACTCAATTAAACCTCAAAACTGCAAAAAGTACAGCCCTTAGTCCACAACCCAGCCTCAAAAGGGAACAAAGCCAGAGGACCCTCATAAGGAAGAACAGGAGATTGAATAAAAGAAGTAAAAGCAACCCCACCTTTCCTGAAAAACAGAATTAAAGAAGGGGAGGGAAAGGGGGATAGAGAAAAAAATCTACCCAAATGAAGAAAAAACAAAAGAAGAATATGGATGTTTCCCAGATCCCTAGGAGGGCAGATACTGAGAAATCTGACTTCGGAATGCAAACAGTGAAGAACCCCCAGAATGACTGGTCTCAGACTGCAAAGCTAGCTATCAAGACATTAATGGAGAGATTAAAATGAATTGAGGAGAGACAAGAAGAAACTAGGAAGGAGTTGATAACTGAGATAACAGTAATAAAGAATACTGTGAATGAAATAAATAAATAACAAACTGAGAAGCATGGAAAGCAGAATTAGCCAAGTAGAAGAAAGAATCGCAGAGCTTGAGGACCAAAATATAGAACTAACTCAAACTGTCAAAAACGTAGAAATGAAGCTTAAAAAGACAGATGAAAACCTTCAAGAGATGAGTGATTACTTGAAGAGACTAAATTTAAGATGATTGGGCTTCTTGAAACAGAGACACAGAGACCACCTTGGAACAAACATTCCATGAGATTATTGAAGAAAACTTTCCTCATTTCATCAGTGACATGAAAATTCAAACACAAGAGACTCAGTGAACCCCTACAAGACAATAAATGAGAAGACCAACTCCCAGACACATAATAATTCTTCTAAACAAAGTAGGTATAAAAGAGAAAATCCTAAAGGCAGCAAGAGAAAAAGGTCAGATCACCTACCCTGGAAGACCAATTAGAATAGCAGCCGATTTATCTCCAGAAATCCTGTAGGCTAGGAGAGCTTGAAGCCCTATCTTCAAAGTTCTAAAAGATACACAATTTCAACCAAGAATAACCAATAATAACTTTAATGTAACATTTAATGTAACATGCCTGTAATTCTGGCTACTCGGAAGGCTGAGATGAAAGGATCGCCGGGAGCCCAGGGGATCAAGGCTGCAGTGGCTGGGGAGCAGACACTGCACTCCAGTCTGGGTGACAGAGTGAGACTCCAACTCAAAAAAAAAAAAAAAGGTAGTTAGGTAACAGAAGACAAGTATTTCTAAACATTCAAGGAAAAATTTGCTAATTACTTAATATCATATGTTTTATTATAATGAGAATACATATCTATAACAGGAAGCCAGAAAAATACAGAAAATTAACATTAAAGTAACATTATAAAGTCATCATTCAGCTATTTACCTAATCAATCTTTCAGTATACGTTTATTTGATCTCATCAATGTCATTCTTACACACATGCAAATGAGCATCACAATAAAAATTGGAACTTTATTTTCTTTACTTTTATACAGTACTACCTTGCATAAAAATATCAGTAGTAACAAACATCCAGTACCTTGAATTATTCATCTAGAACTTAGGCTTTCAGAGGCAGATAATATTTAACAGATGAGTCAAATACAATTTATTAAGTTGCTCTAACTTTTATCTATTTCAACTCTCTATATTATGAAGTCAGTGCTTATTTAGTCTAAGAACCACTACAAATTTCACTCTTTCTGAGGTAATTAAAGTAATAGTAGTCCATAGGTAGCCTAATTATCTCTATCTTAGTCTGTTTGGGATTCTATAAAAGAAATTTTATATTCAGGGTAGCTTACTGAATAAATACATATTTATCATAGTCCTGGAAACAGGTGCATCAAAGGTCAAAGTGCTGTCAGATTCAGAGTCTTATTAGTTCACAGACAGCAATCTTGCTGTGATGGAAGAGTAAAAGAGCATTTGGGGTATCTTTCATGAGGACACTTATCCCATTAACGAGAGTTTCATTCTTTTAATCTAACCTCCTAACAAGCCCATCTGCTAATACTATCACATTAAGGTTAAGATTTTTTCAACACATGAATTTGAGAGGGACACAAATATTCATTCCAATGATCTCCATCTTATACATGAGAAAATGAAGCTTAAAAAAATAAACAGCCTATCAGATATATATGAGGAGGGACTCCAAATACTAGAATTATCTTTTGGAGGGGAGGCCCCTTGTGATATATTCAGAATTTGTTTTACAGTATCAAATGGTCAAAGTTTTTATCTGGAAGTTTTAGGAAGGTTGTATCACAATTTGCAGGGAAAAAAATGTCCTCAGTTGTAGCAAACAAGTGACTTGTTCCTTCACTATGCCCTTGCTGTGTTCAGCAGTTTTTCACCAAAAACTGCACAACACCTGTGTTCCACCCTCCATATTCCTCCTGATCTCATACCCAGATACTTTTTTTTGGTTGTTTCCCTGGATGCCCAGGATAAAAAAAGTCCTCCAAGGGAAATGTTTATCAATGTGGTAGAGGTGAAACAAAGAATGGTAGGAGCACTAAAAAGTATCAAAATTGATGAGTTCAAAGCCTGTTTTGAACAGTAGAAAAAGAATCTACAAAGGTATATTGCATCAAATGGAGAGTACTCTGAAGGTGATTGAAGCGTAATCATGTAAGAATAAACACACTTTTAAATAAATAAATTATGTATTTGTGGGGAGAGGAGTCTCCCCTCAAACATATAGTCCATGTAGGATTCCATTCTCTAGCTTTTTTTGTTTGTTTGTTTAAAGAGTACACTTTCAGGATTTGACAAACTGGCACTCTGGGATGAGTCTAACCTGTGTTATAAAGTAGTAGAATCAGAAATATTTATATATTTTTGAAAGTCTATAAAAATAATATGGGACATACACTATATTAGTCTGCTATGACTGACATAGCAAAATGCCACAGACTAGGTCACTTAAACAACAAAAATTTATTTTCTCAGTTTTAGACCAAGATTATGACAATGGAGAAGTTGATTTCATATAAGAGCTCTCTTTCTGGTTTGCAGACTCACCATCTTGCTGTGCCTTTCTCTTTGTTCATATAAAAGGAAAGCTAGAGAGATTTGGTGTCTCTTCTTCTTTTAAGGACACCAAGATTTGGGCCTTACCCTAGAACCCTAATTTAACTTAACTACTGCATTAAAGTCCTTCCTATCTCTAAAACAGTCACATTGTAGGTTGTGCTTCAACATATTGTGGGAAATATAATTCAATCCATAACAGAGACCTTATATTTGACTTACAAAATTGAAAATATTCACGATCTGTATAAAGGAAATAGTTTGTTTACCACTGCACTACATCAGTATGTATGTTTTATTCCTTAAGATACACTGGGACATAGAAAAAATGTTTTAAATTATTTGTATTTACATTGATAACTCCACTTCCAGATAGTTACATACAATTATCACTAGAAATAAACTACCTTTTTTACTGATATATATCACTTTTTTTATTTAAATAATAATAGTGACTAACCCCTTCAGGTCCCCTCCCACTGTGAGACCTTTTCTCTCCTCATAGTAAATCCTACTTTAAATAAATGAATAAATAAAAGGAGTTCTTAGGAAGATGGTGGTGGAGCCAGTCAGAAAAAGTGAGTCCTAGTGTGAATGAATGAGAGTATGAAAAAAATTTTGCATACATGTCAGTGAGTAAGTGGGCATGTGAGTCACTGACTGAGTAGGGTTTGGGAGCAAGTGGCCAGGGTTCTCCTGGTTAAACAACTGTTACAACAGCTGCACTGCCTGGTCCTTAGCCCTTCCTGGAGCACAGAAACTGAGCACCATTTTTTAACACTCACCAAAGCCCTTCCTAAGAAGAAGGTGCTGGGAGAGACTACCTGTTCCAGGTTCTGCCTCACCACTGCAGTGCCTAGCTGAACTCTGGCAGCAAGGGCTGCAGAAGGAGCCCAGCAAGTAAGTCCAGAGGTAGAGTCCCACTGGAGAAGACAAAAGAGGCACCCTGCCACCAGTTTGAAAACTGGGCAGGAAAGTTCTCTGGTTTGATCACCACAGAGCAACAGACCAGACTTAAACTTTGTGGCTGGTGGATTAACTACACAGGGGTTGATCATAATCCAAAAGGAATATACTAAAAGCACAAACTCTGAAGGGACAGGACAAGTGCTGAATCTCAGACTTCCCACCCCATCAGACCCTGATTCAATCACAGAAGAAAGGGTGTGACCAGGAAAGGACAAAGAAGACCTAAAAAGAGTTCAGAGGTGAGCCAAGGGCTGATCCAACCCCCTCCTCCCCAGCAATCTTCTGAACATCAGAACCACATGAGTGGGGTAGGTACAACTGAGAAGGAAGAAGTCAAGGGGGAACCTGGAAGTTAGTTGCAATAGGAGCACTCCACTAATGAAGAGACATACCAACACCTCCCCCACTGGAGGGAATCACCTTGACCATAATGGAGTGGCAGGGAAGACTGAAACTCCACTCACCCTTACTACTCCCTCCTCCTTCCCTGGTATGGACACTGGGAAGATTGTGAATGAGACCAAAGCTCTGCAGGAAATAGCAGAGTGGCAGCTGAAAGGCACAATTACAGAAACTGCCACAAGAGAGCTGTTTTTTAATTTGTTTATTTGTTAATATTTTATATTTTTCCTTTGTATATGAGTGTTTAATATGCATACCTTGAAAGTCTTTCTTTTTGTTTTGTTTTAGTGTTCTGTTTATATGAGTAGGTGAGGGATTAGGGGTTCATCTTTCTTTCTTTCTTTTTTTAGTTTGTTTTTGCTTTTTTTTAAATCTCTGTTTTTATTTCATTGTGTGTGTGAATACATGTGTGTTTGACTTGAATTCCTCTTCTTTTTTTCTGTCCTTTCCCTTTTTTCTCTTTTGCTTCTCCTTTCATTTAGGGATAAATGTTTGTGCTTGTTTTTCCTGCTTTTTGTTGTTGGGGTTGAGGTTTGCTTTGTTTTGCTCTGATGTTATTCTAGTTTGTGTGTGTGTGTGTGTGTGTGTGTGTGTGTGTGTGTGTGTGTTTAATTGATTTTTGCTATGGTTTCTGCTCTTGTTCTGTGTTTTTATATATTTATTATTTGATTTTTTAAACGTTTGTTCATTTCATTTCATTCTACTTTTCTGTTCTCCTCATTGCTGTTACAGTATCTTAGACTGAGGGAGTACATACACCTACCCATTGCATTGTCATATAGAGTGGTGCTAGGATATGGTTGTCAGGAAACTCATATTACAGTCAGTGAACATTGTGATTTGCAAGTAGTTTCTGAATATTAGCTCCTTATTTTCTAATTTATTTGACTCGCAAAACTACAAGAGACAGAAAAACTCCCCACCCATGGCCCCTTTTCAAAATAGAACAAATTCAGAGTTCCAATCAGTGAAGAATAGAGGACTGAGCAAATACCAGATGTAAAAGTCTCTCTCACTGTCACTGAATAATGGAACTAAAGAGAAATGAAAGACATCCGCCACAAATGAGGAAAAAAATAATTGGAGAACCACAGGTAATTCCCTGAGTTACAAAATTAAACACCTGGAAATTTAGACATCAGAGCCCAAACAATGAAAGTCACCAATGACTGGCCTCAGAATACAACAAGGACTAGGGAGTGAATGGAATGTGTCAATAAAATAAAAAATAACAAGATGCAACACTGAAATAACTTGTAAAAGAGTTTTGACCGTAAAAACTTTCATCCAGAAAGTAAAGAACAAGATGATAAGCATGGAAAGCAAAATTAATCAAGCAGAAGAGGAAATTTCAGAACTTGAAAATTAAAACATGGAATTAACCCAATCTGTAAAAAAGCATAGTAAGACAACTCAGAAAGGGCAAAAAAGCCTCTAAGAGTTGTGCGAATATATTAAGAGGTCAAGCCTACACCTGATTAGTATCCCAGGAGTAGAAAAGGAAGTGGAGAACATCTTGAAGCAAGATTCCATGAAGTTATTCCATGAAGTTATTCAAGAAAACTTTCCCCATCTCATCAGACATGTGACCTTCCAAACTCTAGAGATACAGAGAATCCCCAGAAGACATTAAATGAAAAGATTAACCCCTAGAAACATAATAATTCACCTACACAAAAAAGGCACAAAAGAAAAATAATTAAATCAGCAAAAGAAAAAGTTCAGACTACATGCTGGGAAGAAACAACTAGAATAGCAACAGACCAGTCAGGCTCATTGGCTCAACCTGTAATCCTGCACCTTTGGGAGGCTGAGGTGAGTGGATTACCTGGGCAGTGGGACCTCATCTCTACAATAAATCAAAAAATCAGCCGGGCATGGTAGTGCATGCCTGTAATTCTGGCTACTTGGAAGGCTGAGGCAGAAGGATCATTGGAGCCCAGCAGGTCGAGGCTGCAGTAGCCGGGAGTGGCCACTGCACCCCAGTCTGGGTGACAGAGTGAGACTCCAACTCAAAAAAAAAAAAAAAAAAAAGAATAGCAACAGACCTATTGGCAGAAACACTATAAGCTAGAAGAACTGGAGTCCAATTTCAAAGTCCTAAAAGATAACATCAACAAAGAGTTTCCGACCAAGCCATGTTCAGCTTCATCAGAATTAAAATCCTTCCCAGAAATCCAAACTCTAAGAAATTATGCAATTTCCATATCAGCTCTAGAGGAGATGCTTAAAAAGTATTTAGCTCAGAAGAAATGATAAAGAATGACCATGCACTTCCCAATAAAACAGCACAGCACAGTATCAACAGTGAATGTATCACAACTGTGAACTTGAAAAAAACACACATACATCAACCCCAAAACTAAAAGAAAACGAAGAAAAAATTTTATAAGCACCTTATGACAGGGGTAAACAATTACATTTCAATAATCAGTGTGAATATGAATGGACTAAATGCTCCACTAAGAAGACACAGAATGGCAAGCTGGACAAAGAAACCCTGACTCAACAATTTGATACATCCAGGAAACTCGTCTCACCACAAGCAACATACACAGATTCAAAGTAAGAGCATGGAAAACGAGTTTCTAGGCAAACAGATCACAAAAGAGGGCAGGAGTCATAATCTCAATATCAGACAAAACAACCTTTATGCTATCAAAAATTAAAAATAAAATATATTGACTTTAACACTATTATAGCTGGGGACTTAAATACCCTACTAACAACCCTAGATAGATCAGGTTGATATTTAGGCAAAATATCAACAAAGATCTGGAGCCTCTATTTGATACATGACCAAACGGACTTAATAGATGCCTTCAGAACAGTACAACCAACGAACACCAGATATATATTCTACTCATCACCACATGAATGCACTCCAAAATCAATCACATCCTTGGACATAAGTTAACCACAAATTTCATAAGATTGAAATACTGCCATGTACCTTCTCATACCACAGTGGAATAAAAATAATTATCAATACCAACAAAATTCCCCCAAACCCAGAAAGACATGGACACTAAACAGCATGATGATGAAATATTCCTGGATCAATGCAGAAATTGAAACAAAGTAGAAGACTCCTGGAAACAAATGAAAATAAAGAAACATCCTACCAAAACCTCTGAGATGCTGTAAAAATAGGTCTAAGAGGGAAATTCATATCTCTATAAACACACATCAAGAAAATGGAAAGGGCATAAGTTAACAACTTAATAAATTACCTAAAGGAGCTGAAGAGACAAGACCACCAAACCCTAACTTTAGGAGAGGATTCCAGATCACCAAAGTAAAGTCCAAATATGGCACACAGAAGACAAAGACATTAAAAAAAATCAATTCAATAAAAAGTGGTTCTTTGAAAGAATATACAAGATTGATGGACTCATAGCCATTATGACCAAGCAAAATAGAGAAAAAGCCCAAATAAACACAATAGAAATGCAAAAGATCAAATCACCGCTGATCCCCCCAAAATACAAAAGATTAGCAGAGATTACTCACATACCTGCATGGAAAAATACTTCATAATCAAAGTAAAATTGAGGACTTTATGACATTACCCAACATCCCAAGTTTGAAACAAGAAGATATTGAGACACTAAACGACCAAAAACAACCAAGGAAAGTGACTCAATCATAGAAAACTAAGTACAATAAAAAAGTCCTGGACCAAACACCTTTCTAGTGGAATTCTGAAATGCATATAAGGAGGGGCTGATGGCAATTCTACTGAAAGTATTCTAGGCAATTGAGAAAGATGGAATTCTCCCCGAAGTCATTTTACAGGGCTAACATTACACTACTAACCAAACTGGGCAAAGATGCAAAAAAACAAAACAAAAACAAAAACAAAGAGAAAGAGAGAGAACTACAGGCCAATATCCCTAATGAACAGATACAAAAATTATTAACAAGATTCTAGCAAATCAGATCCATCTCAACATCATCCACCATGACCAAGTAGGATTCATCCCTGGGATGCAGTGCTGGTTCAACATCTGCAAGACCATAAATGGAATTAAACATATCAACAGATGTAAAAACAAAAACCATATAATTACATCATTAGACACAGAAAAAGCTTTTGATAAAATCCAACATCCCTTCTTAATAACAGCCTCAAACATCTAGGTATAGATGGAACATACCTCAAAAAATTAAGCCATCCACGAGGAACACACAACCAACATACTGTTAAACAGATAGAAGCTGAGACCCTTTCCCCTGAAAACTAAAACAAGACACACCTGCCTACTCTCACTGCTTGTGTTCAACATTGTATTGGAAATCCTAACTAGAGCAAGTAGATAAGAAAAGGAAATCAGATATATCCAAATAGGAAAAGAGGAATTTAAGTTATTCCTTTTTGTTGATGATACATCCCTATGCCTTGAAAACCCAAGAGAATTTGTCCAAAACCTTCTTTCACTGACAAAGGACTTTGGAAAAATCTTGGGTACAAAATAAATGTGCAAAAGATAGTTGCATCCTTATATACCAACAACAAACAGGCAGAGAACTAATAAAAATCACAATCCCATTCACAATAGTCACACACAAAAAATGAAAAACCTGGGCATCTTCCAAACCAGAGAAGGGAAAGACCTTTACAATGAAAATTGCAAAACACTGCTCAAAGAAATCCAAGAAGTCATGGAAATGGAAAAATATTCCATGCTCATGGACAGGAAGAATCAACATTGTTAAGATGTCCACCTACTGTAGACAATCTACAGATTCAACACAATACTCATCAAATTACCAACATCATTCTTCTCAGACCTGGAAAGAATAATACAGAAATTTATATAAAAACATAGGAGATGATGAATAGCCAAAAAATCCTTGGTAAAAGAATGAAAGTGGGAGGTATCACACTTCTAGGTTTTAAACTTTATTATAAGTCTACAATAATCAAAACAGCCTGGTGTTAGTATAAGAATTGGCTTATGACCAATGAAACAAGAGAGATTCTGAATTCTGGAAGCAAAACCTCAAATTCTCAATGAATTTGTCTTTGACAAAGCATCCACCAATAACAACTGGAGAGAGGAGAACCTATTCAGTAAATAGTGATAGGAAAACTGGCTGACGCACATGCAGAAGGTTAAGACAGGCCCTCCACCAATCACCATACACAAAAATTACCTCTAAATGAATAAAATGCTTAAATGTAAAACCTCAACTATGAGAACTTTAGAAAATGCAGGAGACACCCTTATAGAAATTGGATCTGGCAGCAACTTGTGATCAAAACCCCACATATTCATGCCATAAGAGGTAAGATAAACAAGTGGGACCTCACCAAACTGAAAAGCCTCTGCAAAGCAAAAGAAATCATCAAAAGAGTGAGGAGACAGCCCACACAATCCGATAAAATATTTGCCAACTGTGTATCTGACAACGGCCTAACATCCAGGATCTACAAGGAACTCAAACATGCTGAAAGGAAAAAAAAAAATCCCTATTAAAAAGTGGAAAAAAGACATGAGTAGACACTTCTCAAAAGAAGATAACATGGGCAGCCAACAGACACACCCAAAAGTGCTCAGCCTCACTCTTCATTAGAGAAATGCAAATCACAACCACACTGAGATATCGCCTAATCCCAATAAGAATGGCCATCATTAATAAAGCAAACAACAACAGATGCTGGCAAGTATGTGAAGATAAAGGAACACTTATACACTGCTGGTGGGAATGCAACTAGTGCAATCTCTTTGGAAAGTGGTGTGATAATTTCTAAAAGAGATAGACATTGACCTTCCATATGACTATCTACAAAAAACATACCTGCACATGCTTGTTTATTGCAGCGCTATTCACAATAGCAAAAATATGAAACCAACTGTGCTTCCGTTGAAACTGAACTGGATAAAAATAAGTGATACATATACACAGTGGAATATTACATAGTCATAAAAAAAGGACAAACATGCACTTTGCTACAACTTGGATAGATTTAGACTATCATACTCAATGCTCTATCACAAAAACAAAAAACAAGAGTACTACATATTCTCACTCACAAGTGGACCCTGAACATTTAATGTTATACTATAAGAAAGGGACTGGCAGTAGTGTGATACTTTAAGGTGGAGAATTGGGGGAACACAACATCAATAAGGGTACCTGATCTCAAACCAGGCAAAGTGGGGACCACAGAGAGGCCCAAACTTATCTGTATGATGACCACGTGTATACCTAGTCCTGAATTTACCTCATACTTTAAAATAAAAAATAAATAATAAATATTATTTTGTATTATTCTCATGTTAATTATATTTTATAAATTCTGTTAGTTCTGATTCATTGTTTAGTTAATTGAAGAAATTCTTCAAATAACATTTTATGTTTAAGAAGTATGTTGTATTGTTTATTCTTGAATCCTTCAAAACTCTTAATATATGTGGGCAACTTATCCAAGAATGCTGTGAATGCTAATGAAATGTACCACTCCTGGATGATAACTGTTATGATAGGAAAAAAATTGTTTGAAGGTTATGACCATGATTCCGTTACATTATCATGTGTATTGCATGATGACTAGACTTCCATCAGGTGTTTCAATATTATGACTCAATTTAATAAGTTCAACAATATGATTTTAAAAACCTCAGACAGATACAGCATTCAGAAAAAAAGTTAAAAATCAAAAGAAGGTAAGAAATGTCTCTTTAGATATGTTTTAAAAATTCTCTTAATTTTCTGGAGGTTAGTACAAGGAAAGTACATGATACAACATCTCTAAGCTTCTCTGACTAAATAACCAGTATATAGCAATAATGTAAAATTTTTATATAGACAAAAGAGACAAATAAACTATGTTTATGAAGTATTGGGATACGTGTTCTCCACAAGTATTCAAAATGTCACTGAATCCAGCACTGGATTCAGTCACTGATGAGTTTAATTAAATAGAGTAACTTTTTTGTGGGTGGTGAAAGTAATGATCCATCAGAAATTAAGGATGTCTAAAATTCTTACAGAATCAAAAAGAGTCCAAATAACAAAAGCAATCTTAAGCAAAAAGAACAAACCCGAAGACATCATATTACTTTACTTCAAGGTTATAATAATGAAAATAGCATAGTGTTGGTATAAAAATAGGCACATAGATGAAACAGAAGGGAGAAAACAAAAATAAAACCACATACCTACAACTAACTGATAATTAACAAAGTAGACAAAATCATATACTGGGAAAAGGACAACCTAATCAATAAACGATGCTGGGAAAATTGGCTAGCCACATGTAGAAGAATAAAACTGGACCCACATCTCTCATCATGTACACATGTTAACTTAAGATGGACTAAAGAGTTAAATGTAATACCTGAAACTTTGAAAAGTCTAGCAGAGTATCTAAGAAAACTCTGCTGAGCAAGGCAAATAATTTATGACTAAATCCTCAAAAATAACAACAACAGAAACAAAAATAGACAAACTTAATTAAACTAAAAATCTCCTGCACAGAAAATGATATACTCAACATAGAAAACAGACAACATGAAGAATGAGAGAAAATATTTGCAAGTAGGCATCCAACAAAGAACTAATATCCAGAATCTGCAAGAAACTCAAACTACACAAAAGAACAACATGTAACCCCATTAAAAACTGGAGAAAAGGAATGAACAGAGATGTTTTTCAAAAGAAGACATAAAAATGGCCCACACAGGTATTACAAAGTTTCCAAAATCACTAATCATCAGGGAAATGAAATTAAAACATGAGATGCCATCTTATAACAGTGACAATGGCTATTATTAACAAGCTATGCAACCATAAAGCAGCAGCATAGATACACTTGCAGGCTGTTATTTTTAGTGAATTAACACAGAAACAGAAAACCAAATACTACTTGTTCTCATTTATAAGTCAGAGATAAACATTGGGTACAAACAACACTTGTGCTCATATGTTTATCACAGCACTGTTCACAAAAACAAAAATATATAATCAACGTAAGTGTCCCTCAATGGATCATCAGATTTAAATTGTGGTATGTATACGCCATGGGATACTATTCAGCCATAAACTTAATAAAATCATGTATTTTGCATCAACATGACTAGAACTGAAGACTGTTGTCTTAAGTGAAATAATTCAGAAACAGAGAATCAAATACCATTTGTTCTTACTCATAAGTAGGACCAAAATTATGTGTACATAGGAATATAGAGTGTAGAATAATAAACAATGGAGACTCAGAGTTGAGACTGGGAGAGGGTGAGGGATGAAAAGTTATGCAATGGGTACAATGGATACTATTCAGGTGATGGTTACACTAAAATCTCAGGTTTCACCATACATAATATATTCATGTGACAAAATTTCACTTGCACTCCTAAATCTATACAATAAACAAATAAAAAATACAGTTATCTCCTCCTATTGACCAATTCAGGTTTTCTTCCAAGTATTACATTTGAATATAAAGAGACACACTATATAAGAGAAAGGATGTGGCCACAGCAGAAGCTGACACTGAGAAATATAATGACATGAATTCACTGAGAAATCTAAACTTGAGGTCATTTCTGTTTTCAACTGTTATCTTTTTCCAATTTCAAGAATTGATAAATAATATTTGTACATATTTGGGGGATACATGTGATATTTTGATACCTGTACACAATGGATTAAAATCAAATCAAGGAAACCGGGATATCCTTCAACTCAAATATTTATATTTTCATTATGTGAGAGACATTCCAATTAATCTAGCTATTTTAAAACATACAATAAATTATTTTTAACTATAGTTTTGCTTCTGTACTATTGAATACCAAACAATTCCTTCTGTCTAAGTATACTTTTGTACCTATTAGCAAACTTCTCCTTTCCTCTACCTCTTCCCAACTTTTGCTAACTACTCTCTACCTCCATGGGATTCATTTTTTTCTAGTCCTATGTATGAGTTTTTGTCTCATATGTGGGGCATTTGCTATTTGTCTTTCTTTTTTTTTGAGTTGGAGTCTCACTCTGTCGCCCAGACTGGAGTGCAGAGGCCACTCCTGGCCACTGCAGCCTCGCCTGCTGGGCTCCAATGATCCTTCCACCTCAGCCTTCCAAGTAGCTGGAATTACAGGCATGCGCCACCAAGCCCAGCTGACTTTTTGATTTATTGTAGACATGAGGTCTCGCTGCCCAGGAGGGTCTCGAACCCGCGGGTTCAGGCAATCCACTCACCTCAGTCTCCCAAAGGTGTGGGATTACAGGCTGAGCCACCAAGCACAGCTTTGATATTTGTCTTTCTGTACCTATTTTACTTAATAATGAATGGATTAAAAAATGTGATGTATGTATATATAGTGGAATATTATTCAGCCATAAAAAATAACATACTGTCATATACAACATGAATGGAACTAGAGATTATGATGTTAGTTTTCCAGTTATTGTGGCTTAGTTCCTGATTCTTTTAAATAGCATTTTGTACTTAATATACTAATACTTAGCAGAAAGTTAGTACCATGTGTTTGTTTTTCTAAGAATTTATTCAGGAATTCAACAAATATATAATGTGCATGTGATAATAAATTTACCATGATATTTTTATCCTTCCTTTCCATAACTCTAACATTAATTTATATTGCATTTTAATAAAGTAAGATATATAAAACATTTTTGTCTCAAACATTCTAAAGGCTTACATGCTTGAGGTTATATTTATCATACCATTATATTAAAAAATATTTGACTATATAACGACTTTATTTTCAAATTGATTTTCTTCAACACTTCCAAGGTATCATGCCATTGTGCACTTGCAGATAATGCTGTTTTTGCAAAGTCTGGTATCAGTCATCACTGTATTCCATTATGGGGCATCTACTTCTAATTCATTGTGTTTAATGAAATAGAATTTCAATCAAATGTGATTAGAGAGAGTCATGTTCCTTGTCAGTACAATTTGGCATTTTGTGATCCCTTACTATTAAAAGTTTTCTTTCTTTTTTTTTTAATTCTGGGGAATTTGTTATTATATATTTAAATATGTTTCCCTCTTCTAACTGATTTCCTTTATTTGTTTTTTTAACATCCAGATGTTGGTAATTCTATTTCTTCATGTTTGTTCTTTAATATATGTTTACTCTTTAATCTTTCTTGCTCTATAATGGGAAATTTATTTTACTTTGTTTGTTTGTTTGTTTTTAGCTCAAGTATACATCTTCTCTGTAACCCTATCTGCTTTTTTGAGCATGTTAGTAAACTATAATTCTCATATTCAATTACTTGTCTTACTTTAAAACAATCTGGTTTGCATAGTCTTTTCCTTAGCTCATTGGGGATATTTATTATGCTTATTATTATAGTAATTATCTTAATACAATGTTGCAAGTGTTGCAGACTTTGTTAACTTCTATATTATTTGACTAATCTTCAATCTATTAATAAATATCTATCTAGTGTAGGGGTGGAAAAGGTATGGTATACAGTTCCCATTCACTAATCTCTGTGGAAGTGTTGGAATCTAACTTCAATAAGCATCAATTATCAAACACTGATAACTTGATCATATTCCTCAATATCCTTATAACTTTTTCAAAATTCTCCAATATTTTTTCACTAGCTCACACATATGCTAAAAGGTTTTCCAGTTTTATTTTTATTTTGTGCAATAGTCTTGATTCCTGTTGCAATTATTTAAAATGTTTTTCTCTTTATTTAACAAGTGCCTAGTGCAAGTTTTTCTTCAGAAATACACATTTAACCTATTTACCCATAATTTGAAAATTAATATTTTTAAAAACCTTTCAGATAAATGATATAAAATAAGATGGTTTTTGCTTTATTTCCTAAAAACTGTTAAATTTTTGGCTGTGTGTGTATCTTATCAATAATAACTATTAATTAGTTGTCATTTAATTTGTAAAATTGCTGACTTGGATGAATTATAAGCCATTATATTTTTTAAGAGTAGTAAGAGTAAGTTACTTTCTGGAAAATCCAGTGAATGTTAAGTGAAGCTGGATATTTTTGGGAAAATACAAAATGTGCACATTGCATTATTAATTAAAACATTTAACTCCTCTCAAAATAGTCCCAGTAGAATAATCTCTTTATAAATTGTGAGAGATACAGAAAAATCAAGAGTTTTCCACTGTGGTCCTGGCATGTTCCTCTCTACTCATTTTGGTAAAAATCTAAATTGCCCAAATAATAGTTGACAATCAGCTAGTACAAGTTCTTTTACTCTGTGAAGTGTGTGACTTTTACTAAAGATCTAAAAACCATTTCTTCTATCTTTTCTAAGTTGGAATGCTCTAATATTCTGCTACTTTAATTTTCTTCTACAAGAGGTATTTGTGTGAAAAAATCATTGTTGTAAATTTTAAATTATGTATATACTTATACACACAAAATATATGAAATATATGTGAATATGAATTAAGTGATGCTATTTTGTGTTGACGTTCAGAAGCTGATACTTCAAATATGACATTTTGACATGCTGCACTGAAGGCCTTAAGGACTTTACGACCATAATGCTTCCAGAGTCTTGCTCAAAAGCAGCTGTTTCCTCTTCCTGTTATCTTATTATCCAATGCAACAGAGTAAGAATGTAACCAGAGCCAAGCTAGTCATTTTGCATAATAATGCCTTTCTCTCAACTTTATTTAACTTCCAAAGACAGCAATTTTAAATCAATCCCCATTCCCCAATTCATTCATTCTCTCAAGCAATCAGTTGCTGCCCATCAATACAATTTCTCCTCTTCTTTCTCCCATACCCCATTTTACCAGACTCCAAGCCTCCATTCCTTCTGTAACCTAAAGATGGTATTTAAGTTTCTGTAACTTATTGAGAAGTTGATCTTCATACTGAAGTATCCTGTGTGTGTACATTCAATAAATTTGCATGCCTTTTCTCCTCTTAATTAAACTTCCTTATGCTAGTGATTTTTCAGGGAACCTTTAGGAGGAAAATGGCCAAGGTCCCTACATCTGTTACAAAGTAGTGATAAAGAGACCTGCTAATGTGTGTCTATATTGCCATAACCCCTATAGAAGGGCATGCCAAGGAGTTCAAAGGCTCCTGTACATTCCTGAACAATATTTCTGAGTGCTAATAAAGGGTGCATTTTCCCTTATCTCCTAAGCACTCCCAGTAAGAAACTTCAAAGTTTTCTTAACTTCCCTGCATTCTATGCTCAATAAACTGAGGGATAATATTTCTGAGCACATTCCTGAGAGTCCTCTTATCTTTTATGCACTGCCAGTATGTAGCTTGACTTCCCTACAAACTATGTCCAATAAAATGAAAGATGTAAATCCTCACTGACTCCCTTTTCTTAGTAGTCATAGATTTCACTAGTAAAGTGCCCATGTAACCAAATTTTTGTGGTTTGTGTGATCTTTGTATTAATGTAATTGTAAGTTTTGTGATTTATATAACTTTTACATAATGTATGATTTCTTGGACTTTGTAAACTCTCTGGCAATCTTGATTAATGATTTTGCCAGGCCTTGTTGATAAAAGCTGCGAGATACCTCTGGTACCTGGCACCAGAAAGTCTGGACCATAAAATGTCACCATTGCTAAATGCAGCTGAAACTTAAGTGCTTTACAATGTTCTGCTAATCATGTGACTTATGTAAGGATACTAACAACTCTGAACTTATAAAAGTGGGCTGTAAAAACCTGAAGGATGAGAAGAATCATTTTAGAAAGACCTTGAATCTGGCTCTGGTCTCTGGATTCAAATTTAGAAATAAACTTCTTTCTATCAGTTCCTTGTCACTTTGATTTTTTGGCATCAAGGGAGAGCAGCTAAGCATTGCTTGGACTGTAGCAGTAAAAAGAAAAATATTAATATATTTCATTGAAGTTTACAAGCTTTTCCTTTTCCACAGATGATAAATAAATGTTATAAAAGAAACTAATTGCTATCACTTATCATTTCTAACATATATTCATTATGCTTATCCCAAGAGAGACTTTGATCAGATGAATATCAGAAATGCTGCAGACGGAATCCCAGATACTTCAGTGTTTTCATGTTTAGCATATGCAGAGTATTATGCTGTTTGTATGTCATGACAGCCTTAGCTGAAGGAAAATAAAATCCATGTCCTCAGGAGCTAGGTAGAACAAGCCTAAGGTTGAAAAGTTCCCAGGGCTCAAGATTCACAAAGCTGTGATTCTGCTATTTCATGGAGATTCACAATTTGTGTTAGTCTGTTAGGAAAACTATGTTGATGAAAAGATGTCAAAATCTATAAAATATATGATATTTTATTCTTGAACCAAACTTAAGGACTGAATACATTCATCTTCTGTAGGTCACAAGAATGTGTGTCTACTGTGGCTGGATGGTGGTTTGGATATATACATTTTAGGAAAGCAGAAGCTATACAAAACTATAAATCAATACATGTGATGTTTTCATGGGCTTGTGCCAGGAAGAAAGGACATTTCCAAACATGTCATAGGCCAAATCAAAAATTTTTTGGCTGGTAATTTGCAGTTCTTATCTAAAGAATGTGGCAAATCAGTAGAGGAGATATTTTGTTAAGATAAGGGGATGAAAAACTCCAGTTTTTTTATATGTAGATTGAAAGGACAGGCCAAGAGTGGGAAATGCATCTTTCTTTACTCCTCTCCCTAAATCTTATCACAATGATGACAAAGTAGAAGCTATGCTTTTGGAGAAATGCACACTTTAGGTAAAATTAACTTTACCAATTGTCAGGAGCTGCGATCACTAGTAAAAGTAAGGTAAAAGGGACCTGAAAACAGGAAAAACGCCGGCTGAGAGCAAGGCCCCAGTAAAATGCGGCCATGATGGAGGCAAAGCGCCATGGATCCTGTTGACAAACCTTCCCTAACTTTGAAGGACTGCGTGCATAGGCTTGAGAATGTTCCCTCTTTAATTGAGATAATAGATGAGCAAATGGATGATGGCATTTGACAGCAAAAATTATACATAGGCATAATGGAGGTAATATTGCAGCAAAAAGGGTGCCCCTTAGGGTGTGTAAGGATGTTTTTTGGTAACAGCAGGAGGCCGAGAAAAATGAGTTAACCACTTCCTCATAAACAACAGACCCCAACTGAGAGCTGGTGGAAAACAACCATTTGAGATTAAAAATAGGTTAAGATATTTTAGGATTAAATAAGTAGTTAATGAAGACAGAATTTAGAATATTAATAATAAGATAATAAGATAAGATAAACTAGTAAGATAAGAGATATATAATAGAATAAGTGATAGTTAAGAAAATATAGAGACACAAGGATAGAAATAAGATGAATAGAAATAAATATATAGTAGTAAGTAAGTTAAATAAGACAGGGTTAAGGTTTAGCTTTATACGGTAAGGATATTATAGGCCTATAATAGTAAATAGTTATGAGAAAGTTAGGAAGAAAACCAGGACGTTCATAAATATTTGACTTAAGAAAAACACCACTTGTGGTTGAAATTGTTAAAGGTCAACCTTATTGTGAGTGCAAAAAGGATGTACGTGGGCGTTTGGTTAGCAACATAAGATACATTTGTGGGTACAGGGCTGAGTGGAAAACCTATATAAGCTTGTGAAAAATAAATAAAAATTGGCAAAGTCTTGAGCTCTCCCCAGGAATAGGATTCCTGTCATTTTCATCTTTTCTTTTTCACTGCTTCCAGATTCTCCCATCTCAAGCCCTGACTCTCTCCTGGAGCTGGTCTCTAGCAACTGATTTTGTCTTTTCAGAAACAGATTTCTAGGTATCTGAGGTATCTCATAGTGACAATCAAGCTTGCCTAGAGTAAAGGGAATTTACAATACCTAAGACATCATGCATTGGGAAAGTCCTGTAAAAGTCATTAAACTTGTAATTACAAAAGTTATAACAACTAAGAGGGAGAGTAAGTGGGGATTCAGTCTTCCAGTAAATTGGGCACATTCTTCAGAGATGCCAAGGATCCCCAGAAGCTACCCACTGGGAATGCCTAGGAGATAAGGGGAGGTACATCCTCCATTAGGTCTATGGAATGTCATTTGGGAAGGTGCAGAAGAATTAGAATCCTTTTCACACATTTTCTAGGGGCTATGGTAATGTGGGCAAACATTAATGGGTCTCTGTGTCACGGGATCTCCAAGACAGCCACTGGTGGTTGATAAAGAAATCACAGCAGTCATGGAAGTTACATGCAACATCTCCATGAAAAGGATTTATGGTAGAACTCTGAGGGGCTACAAGACCACACTCACCTAGAATGTAGGACCACTTCCTGTCTGTGGGGGGTGAAATTTTCTTAAATAAATCTTTTCTCTCACATCTGTGTGTCACAATTCTTTACATCTACTCGGATCTCTGGGTTCCCTGCACGCACCTCTAGTTTGCAAGTCCCAGTAGTGCTGCCCACTTCCCTGTCCATCTCCATCCATTTTTCCTCAAGCTGTCTTGTACCCTAGCATAGATAAAGTCCTACATGTATGTGGTGGACTGCAGAAAAGATAGACACACTTCCAGCAAGATGGCGATGCGGCAACCTGCTCTATGAAACCCTCTGCAAAGGAGAATGCAGAAGGTCTCTGGCTCTCCCCCCAGGGGATGTGAATCCCAACGTTGGCAGCCTGCTCTTCACACAGAGCTCTACCTTCGCTGCTGCTGGGGCATCACAGGCATCTGGACAACTACTGCAGCCACAGACACAGCAGTTGCCACAGCCTCGGTGGCAGCCACAGCGCATCACACTACCAGTGCCTGAGGAGATTCATGACTTGAGTCCTTGAAGTCCCTGCAGTCAAGATCTACTGGGATCGCTGCCACCTCTGCTGCCACCATGACGTCCTGCCAGCTGTGGACTCCTCCCATATGGCTGAGGCAGGCTCCCATCACTGCCTTCTGCCTGTCTCCTGTCCTGCTCCAACCCACCTGGGGTGAGCAGCTGAGATAGCACCATCTGCTGGTGATTCAAGGTAACAACACTGAAATGGGAGAAACAAGTTTGAAAAACAGACACAGGCCCAATTTGAGTGCTGAACTGAGGGTGATCAGAACTGTCCTTCACAGCAGGCCAGGGGAAACTGACCCTAACTGCGAACTAATTTACCAGCTATAAAAGACAGCTAGAAATCAGAGCTGAAAGGACATTGGACTTAAACAAAATGTCTCAAAGTGTGCTCGATTGGTTCTGTTAGATTAATGACTTAATTCTTTTCCTACTGCTTTGTTTCTTTTTTTTTTCTTTACCTCTTCCTTTCTTCTCTTTTCTCCTCTCTGTAAATCATATCTTTGTATAGAGTAACAGCACACCAATAAGGTGGTTAGTTTGCTTATATGTTAGCATCATTGTGTGTTTTTATTTTTTTATGGGAGTTGGTTAGTTTGTAGCTGTGGTCTATTGTTTTTATCTGTTTCAGTTTAAGTCTCTCTCTCAATTTGTTGGTACACTCGTCTGTTTCCCCCCTTAGTCTTCTCTCTCCCCACCTCCCTCTACTCCCACTGTCTGCTCCATTCTCTTCCCTCTGCTAACCACATTTTATTTCAGGGAGTAAACCTACAGCCCCACTGCACAGACAGATTCCAAGGCAGTGGGAAGTAGGTTTCAGATTATCCATACCCCTGTCAGCAAATACCAAGACCTGCAAATAAACTTTGAAACAGAGCTTCCCCCTTAAATAAATCTCAAAACTGCAAATAGGACCACCCCCAAATTACAGTGCAACTCCAGAATTGAACAAAGTGGGCATACATAAAGAAGAATAGAAGATTGAAGAAACAGAAGTAAAAGCAATCCCTTTACCCCTGAATAACAGAAGAAGACGATGACATGGAGAAAAGGAAAAACGTGGGAAGGGGGAAAAAACCACACAAATAAAGAAAAACCAAAAGAAAAATGTAGGTCTCACACAAACCCCTGGGAGATCAGACACTGAGAAAACAGATTCTGAAACACAAACAATGAATAGCACCCAGAATGATTGGTCACATACAACAAACCCAGACATCAAGGCATTAATAGAGAGAATTTAAAAATTGAGGAGAGACAGGAGGAAAATAGGAAGGAGCTGATGTCAGAAATAGCAACAGTAAAGAATATGGTGATGGAAAAAAATAACAAACTAATAAGCATGGAAAGCAGAATCAGCCAAGCAGAAGAAAGAATCTCAGAGCTTGAAGACCAAAACACAGAACTAACCCAAACTCTCAAAACCGTAGAAAAGAAGCTCAAAAAGACAGAACAAAACCTTCAAGAGATGAATGATCACTTCAAGAGATGGAACCTAAGAGTAATTGGCCTTCCTGAGGCAGAGAAAGAAACAGAAGCCACACTGGAACAAACATTTCATGAAATCATTCAAGAAAACTTCCCGCATCTCATCAAGGATGAAAAATTTCAAACCCAAGAGATTCAGAGAACCCCTGCAAGACAACAAATGAGAAGACCAACTCCCAGACATATAATTTCCCTAAACAAAGGAGGTATAAAAGAAAAAATCCTAAAGGGTGCAAGAGAAAAAGGTCAGAACACGTACCAGGGAAGACCAATTAAAATAGCAGCAGATTTATCTACAGAATCCCTCCAGGCTAAAAGAGCTTGGAGCCCTATCTTCAATGTTCTAAAAGATAAATAATTTCAACTGAGAATAACCTACCCAGCCAACCTAAGTTTCTTCAGTGAGGGAAAATGGAAATCTTTCCCAGATAGCCAATCCCTAAGAACCTATGCTGCCACAAGACCACCTCTACAAGAAACACTTAAGAAAATATTGAACACAAAAGAAAAGTAAAAAAGAACAACAAAGTCCTTCACAAGAGTAGAGGCAAAAATTTTAAAACACACACGATCCACCTCTAAAACTAAAAGAAAGGCAACACACAAACAGGAAGAACAACTCTGTAAGAATATTATGATAGGGATCAACTCTCACAGTTCAATAATTAGTTTGAATGTGAATGGACTAAATGCACCACTGAAAAGACATAGAATGGCAAAATGGATAAAATATCACCAGGCAACAATCTATTGCCTTCAAGAGACTCACCTCTCTAGAAAGGACACTCACAGACTCAAAGTAAGAACATGGTAAAAAGATTTTCAGGCAAATGGAACACAAAAGAAAGGAGGAGTTATGATCTTAATCTCAGACAAAATACCCTTTAAGCTATAAAAAATTTAAAAAGATACAGAAGGCCACTACATAATGATAAAAGGTTCAATCCATCAACAAGAAATATCCATCTTAAACATATATGCATTGAACATAGTAGGACCAACTTTCATAAAGCAGCTCCTAGGTAAACAAAAAAAGATATTGACTCCAATACCATCATAGCTGGGGACTTTAATACGCCACCCACAACCCTAGACAGATCATCAGGACAAAAAATCAGCAATGATATCTGAAACCTCAATGTGACTCTTGATTAAATGGACTTAATTGATACCTACATAATCCTCCATCCAAAGACCACAGAATACATATTCTACTCATCACTGTATGGAACATACTCTAAGATCGACCACATACTTGGCCATAAATCAAGCATAAGCAAATTTAAAAGGACAGAAATGTTACCATGGACGTTCTTGGACCACAGTGGAATAAATATAAACATTAACACTAAAAGGACACCCAAAACCCACAAGGACATGGACACTAAACAGCATGATGCCAAACAACTCCTGGGTCAATGATGAAATCAAAACAGAGATTAAACGATACCTGGAAACAAATGAAAATGAAGAAACATCTTATCAAAATCTCTGGGACACCATAAAAGTTGTAGGAAGAGGGGAATTTATACCCTACAAATGCACATGAAGAAATCACAAATTAACAGCCTAAAAAGCCACATAAAAACACTGGAAAAGCAAGACCACAAAAATCCTAATTTCAGCAGAAGAATCCAGATCACTGAAATAAAATCCCAAATCCATAACACAGAAGAGAAAAAGATAATGCAAAATATCAATGGAACAAAAAGCTGATTCTTCAAAAGGATAAACAAGGTCAAAGGTCCTCTACCTAGACTGATCAAGAAAAAAAGAGAAAAAGACCAAGTAAACACAATCAGAAACAATAAAATGAAGTCACATCTGATGCTGAAGAAATACAAAAGATCATCATTGACTACTATGACACTTGTATGGAAACAAACCTGAAAACCTAAAGGAAATGGAGGATTTTCTGTCATCACACAACCTGCCTAGGTTGAAACAAGAAGAAATTGAGACCCTAAATAGACCAAAAACAATCAAGGACACTGACTACTTAATAAAAAAACTACCTACAAAAAAAAAAAAAGTCCTGGACCAGATGATATTCCAGAAGAATTTTACAAGACATTTAAGGAGGAGCTGATACCAATTCTACTAAAGGAATTCCAGGTGATTGAGAAAGATGGAACTCTCCCCAATTCATTTTAGGAAGCTAACATCACATTGATATCCAAGTCAGGCAAAGACCCAACAAGGAAAGAGAACTACAGGCCAATATCTTTGATGAACATAGATGCTAAAATTCTCAATAAGATCCTAGCAAAATGGATTCAACAATACATTTTAAAAATCATCCATCATGACCAAGTAGTCTTCATTCCTAGGATGCAAGTCTGGTTCAACATTCATAAAACCATAAATGTAATTAAATACATCAACAGATGTCAAAACAAAAACCACATGATTATATCATTAGATGCAGAAAAAGCTTTTGATAAAATCCAGCACCCCTTCTCGATAAAAATCATCCAACATCTAGGCAAACGTAGAACATACCTCAAAATAGTAAAAGCCATCTACGAGAAACCAACAGCCAGTAAACTCCTAAACTGACAAAAACTGGAACCATTTCCCCTGAAAACGGGAACAAGACAAGGATGCCCACTCTCAACCCTCAGGTTCAATATAGTATTTGAAGTCCTGACTAGAGCAACCAGAGAAGAGAAAACAATCCCGGGTATTCAAATAGGAAAAGAGGAAGTCAAGCTATCTCTCTTTGCAGATGACATGATCATCTTGAAAACCCAAGAGAATCTGTCAGAAACCTCCTTACACTGTTAAAGTCCTTTGGCAAAGTCTCAGGATATAAAATAAATGTGCAAAAGTCCATTGCATATCTATACACCAATAATAAAAAAAAAGAAACCCAAATAAAAAACACAATTGCATTCACAATAGCCAAAAAAAAAAAAAAAAATTAAATACCTTAGCATCTTCCTAACCAGAAATGTGAAACACCTTTACAATGAAAACTACAAAACACTGCTCAAAGAAATCAAAGATGACACAAACAAGTGAAAAAATATCCCATGCTCATGGATTGGAAGAATCAACATTGTGAAGATGTCCATCTTACCTAAGGCAATCTACAGATTGAATGCAATACCTATCAAATTACCAGCAACATTCTTCTCAGACCTAGAAAAACAACAAAGGAATTCATATGAAAACACAAACAAACAAGAATAGCCAAAACATTCCTCAGGGAAAAAAAAAAAAAAAAGTTGGAGGTATCACATTACCAGACTTCAAACTTTACTATAAAGCTACAATAATCAAAAGAGCTTGGTATTGGTACAGGAACAGGCATATAGACCAAAGGAATAGAAATGAGATTTCAGACGCAAAACCTCAATTTCTCAACCAATTCATCTTTGACAAAGCCTCTATCACCTACCACTGGGGAGAGGAAAACCTATTCAGTAAATGGTGCTGGGAAAACTGGCTGACCACATGCAGAAGATTGAAACAGGACCCCTATCTATCCCCATACACAAAAATTAACTCCAAATGGATCAGAGACCTCAATGTAAAACCTCAAACTATAAGAACCTTAGAAAATGAAGGACATACCCTCATGGAAATCAGAACTGGCATCAATTCCTGAACAAACCCAAAACCCACAGGCCAAAAGAGATAAGATAGACAAGTGGGACCTCATTAAACTGACAAGCTTCTGCAAAGTCAAGGAAACCATCAAGAGAGCAGGGAGACAGCCTACAGAATGGGAAAAAGTATTTGCCAACTCCGGGTCTGACAAAGGCTTAACATCTTGCATCTACAAGGAACTCAAATGTGCTGAAAAGGAAAAAAACAAACAACCCCATTATAAAATGGACAAAAAATATGAACAGACATTTCACAATGAAAGACATCTGAGCAACCAACAGACATATGAAGAAATGTTTAGCCTCACTAATCATCAGGGAGATGCAAGTCAAAACCACACTGAGATACCACCTAACTCCAGTCAGAATGGCAATTATCAATAACTCAAAAAATAAAGTAGAGGGTGTGGCAATAAGGGAACACTTGCACACTGTTGGTGGGACTAGTGCAACCTCTGTGGAAAACAGTATGGCATTTCCTAAAAGCTCTAAATATCAACGTCCCATATGACCCTGCAATTCCCCTACTGGGAATATACCCTGAAGAATTCAAATCACTCTGTGAAAAAGATACCTGCACACATATGTTTATCACAGCATTGTTTACAATAGCAAGAACCTGGAGGCAACTGTCCATCGAAAGAAGACTGGATTAAAAAAATGTGGTACATATACATGATGGAATACTTCACAGCTATAAAAAAGAACAAAATCATGAGTTTTGCAGCCACTTGGATGGAACTAGATTCTATAATACTGAGTGACCTCTCTCAGAAACAAAGATCTGAGTATCACATGTTCTCACTTATATAGTTGACCTTGAACATCCAAAGTAATACTATAAGAAATTGACTGTCTGTGGTAGGAAACTAGGGGGGGAGGGGAAGGGAGGTGGGATTAATGGTAGTAAATATCTGTCTGGGGATGGGGCGACACCACGAATCAACAAGGGTGCCTGAATGAAGTATATTTGTATACCTAACCCTTAACTGTTCCCCACAATATCATAATAAAATAATTGATTAAAATAAAAAAAAAGAAAAGATAGACAAATGTCTTGCAAGGCTCCCTGGGAGTTCAGTAATGGACAAGAGATGATTTTTTAGGACCATAAAACACCTTGATTTTCTTCTTTGTCAACTATGCTATGCCAGTCAGGTTGGAAAACAATGGGATGATAAAAGCTTGTTTTTTGTCTTTATATAGGCAGTGACTTTTTAAGTCTCTTAATTACAATTTGGGAAAGAAAAAAGGTTCAGGTTTAGTCCTCAACTATTTAATTATTTTTATTACTTTTTGTTTGATTTTTATGTGTAAAGCTTTGATTTGTTTTTAAATAAAACCTTTTATTGGAAAATATTTTAGAAATGTTACTCTATTCAATTGTTTTTTTTTTACAAACTATAATTTTTATTCTTAATAAGTGAGAAAGAAAATGTAAATAAAACTTTATAAAAATGTATTCAAGTCGAGAAAAATTATTTCTTAATCATACATTACTATAATTATTCAAATATAGAAAGGAAACATTGAGTTAACTATGGGAAATTTGACCATGTCAAATAAATCATCTTTTTAAAAAGTTTTTTTTTGCATGTATAATTCTACCATTTTCTTTTATTTTCTAATGCATCTTTCATAAAGACCTTACAATGCATTCCAAATCTACGTAATAGATAAGTGTATATTTGTCTGTATCTATGAAGCAGATATGTGTTTATTTTTATGTTGAATATTTATCCCCTTCTAGAGGAATATGTTTAGTGTTTTTAACAGTATTTCATTAATAAAAATTTATTTATCTTACAATGAACATATGGTCACCATGCAGAATTTTATAATCATTACTTAAATATATAACACTGTATTTAAAATGTCATTAGACCAATTATATTTAACTCAACATTTTTGGTAGTAAAAATAATATTAAAACATCCACAAATGTCATTTGCATTACATGCTTTCCTACAGTTTAGGTGAATAAAATCTTTAGTTACACTTTAGTGGAGAAATTTTTCAATGGCATAAATAATGCTTAAAATGTTCACAGTTTTACTAATGTCATAAAAATAATACATAAACTAGAGTGACTTGCCTTAACAGAACACTTGCAAGTAAAATAAGATTTTAAAGCAGAGTACATCTAGAGAAGTTATTAAAAGACATTGAAACAAACCAAATAGGTAGAATTTATGCTCTTGAATGCTTTGCTGAAATCCTTTTGTGTGTCAGGTAAAACATAGCTCGAGGTGAAATGAATTCATCTTTCTGTCTTCAAGTAAACCAAAAGCAATTTTTGTCTTCCCATGTGGTCACTTGAGGTGCTTGTCATGTTCAAACTAATGATATCAGGCACCCTCAGGTTGTTTAAGTATTCATGAAGTAATTAAATTTTCATTAACATGTAAATAAAAAGAAAATAGAAAACAAGTTTAGCAGGCACCTATCTGTTCTAATGCTTTTATTATTAAAATATGCCACACACAGAACGAAAAGTCATCCTGTTCAGGGAAGTATTTTGCATAGATTATTTATAGAAATTGTAACTAAACTGATTTGGCATATTAAAGAAAGTTAACAACAGAATATCGTTTAGAAAATTTGTTGGCCAATGTCA
This sequence comes from Cephalopachus bancanus, assembly GCA_027257055.1. Classification (NCBI taxonomy): domain Eukaryota; kingdom Metazoa; phylum Chordata; class Mammalia; order Primates; family Tarsiidae; genus Cephalopachus; species Cephalopachus bancanus. The sequence goes on along the minus strand of JAPVLO010001699.1, from coordinate 77,214 downwards.
CCTAAATTAGGAATTAAAAATAGGTATAAAAAGTAAAATTAAGTTTTGTTTGGTTTACATTTTCTAAACAAAATTAAGAAAATAAAAAGAATAATAGAAATGTATTTTCATCCTGAAATAAGGTGATTGGCTTTTAGTCCATACAGGTATCCAACTTATAGCTATAATCAAAAGTTCTTTTTATTGTGAATTATAAAATACCTTGGGTAGTAATCCAAATATTTCACTTAAACCCATAAATTTACCTTAATTATTTATACAGATGATTTCCTCTCAAATGATTTTTAGATATGGTTTTGTGGAATGGTAAAATTAAATATATTGAAAGGAACAGCCCCTTTCATTATTAACCTTCCAGTTTTATGCCATTTTCCTCTTATATTAAATCTTTTCATGCTATGTAGTACATGTTATAATTTTAAATTTCCCTAATCTTTTCTGTTTCCCAATTACCTCAATATCATTTGCTATTCAAATAAAATAATTTCACTTATTTTACCCAGGGTTTTGTAGCATTGAAAAATTAATAATTTTTTTCTTTAACCCTCAAAGGTTCTAAATGGAAGGATTCCTGTAACAAAAGACATATTTAACAAGAGAAAAACAAGCAAAACCATTTTAACTTTGTTGGGTCTCAGAAACAGATATTACTTAAATTAATTTTTGAGAGCAATGTCAATATGTGACCTGAATCAGGTAGATTGCAGTTGCAAATTCTGCTTTAACTATCTTCCTTATTCTTACACTACAGATAATAAGGAAATATAGAAAAGTACCAGAGATACTCTCCCCACCTTAAGTCCATTACCCTTGATGTTAGAGCACTCTTTCTTGGAATGTAACAAACCATAAGCAATCAAGTCACTGTAATCATGTATTGGCCCTTTATGGAAAATTTGTCTCTGTTTATTCACAAGAAAATTTAACTCTACCACTTTGGAACTTCCTCACGTTATTCTTTTGGATTCTGTATTCCCAGGTAGCTAGCCTCAAAATCCGTACTTGAATAAAATTTATACATTATTATCTATATTTTTTTCTAAATCTTATTATTTAAAATTGAAATCTTGCTTTTAGCTAAATAGAGGATAAACAGATGCTAAATAGAGGATAAACAGATAATTTTGCTGCATCTGCTGCTTCTTGTCTTCCACTCAGCAATACTTCATAGTTTGTGATGGTTTTCCAGAGTTGTTAACTCTATGTTTACTAAAAATAAGTGGTCAAATAAATAATAATGTTATAAACAAAATGAAAGTGGAAATACTAAAAATTTCTGTAATTTGAAATACAACATGAGTTGGAATCCATTCTAAAATCAACTGTCATGCTCTCTTTTGGCATTTAACTTTTGCATGTTTATTATTATTCTCTAAAGTTTGGCATATGATTAGAAAAATGTAAACCAAATGATCTACTTAAGAAAATACATGAGAAAATTTATGTCCAAGAGAGCCAAAAATAAAAAGATAGAAAGAAAACAAAAAACTAGAACAAAATTTTAAACAAATTTTATGCCATGCTAATTTTTTTTTCTTTTTCTATATAGGAATATAAAACAAACAAATGGGTGAACCTTTTGGGGGTGGATTTGGAGATTAATGATGCCATTTCTGTCTATTCATGGGTAGAAAATCTTTATAGTTAGATCATTTTATTGTCCTTAAAGCAGAAGTTGCAACTGCAAGGTACATGATTCAGGCTACATGTTTACATTTCTCTCAAGGAATAATTTAAATAATGTTAAATATAAATAGCATTTTCAATAATCATATTTATCTTGAAACTTCAACTTTTTCTCTTTATGTCACAAAAATTATTTGCTTGACCAAATATTAGTCAATCTCCTGAGTTTTCTAGACTCAAACCTTTGCTTCTTTGTAAAATTCTGTCTTGTCAAGAACTGTGTTAAGTCAGCTTAATAAGAAATCTTACCCTCCTCATCTGATCGCCCTCAATAACTAATGAGGCTCTTCTTCCTCCATTTACCTCCAGATAATGTTTAATCACTCTGACCTGTTTTCAGTAAATAATCCATTATGATGGTTTGGTCAAAATCTTCCTTACCTATGATGTTTCCTCTTAGTAATTTTGTGTCTATTAATTCTTATCTTGGTCTTTGGCTAAAAATGACCATATGCCCATTTGCCCGTTTGCCCATGCTGTATTTGGAATTAAGCCCAGTTAGAACTGAGGTCTTTTTTCCCCTCTTGCAAAAGTCCTGAATAAAAGATACTTTTATAACTTTACTGTCCAATTCTACATTTTTTTCTTTTTTTTTTTTATTTTGGTTTTTTTTTTTTTTTTTTTGAGTTGGAGTCTCACTCTGTTGGCCAGACTGGAGTGCAGTGGCCACTCCCAGCTGCATGGGTCCACTTTTATGTGGACTTTCCAACCAAACTTGAATAAAAAATACAGTATTCATGTGAGGCAGAATCTGCATATATAAAGGTCTGACTTTTTGTATTCTCAGGCTCCACAAGGTCAGCTGCAGGACTTGAGTATGTACTATTTTTTTTATATATGTGAAAGTTCTGGAATCAAATTTGTATGCATATTGAGGGATAAATGTAGTTTAAATTATTAACTTTTCAATGTCAATTAATCTTTTCTAGGTGTTTCTAATAATCTTTAAAAAGAACAAATACTATTTTCATCAAAGAAAATGTAGAGGCCGGGCTCAGTGTCTCAGCCTGTAATCCTGCACCTTTGGGAAGCTGAGGTGTGTGGATTGCCTGAGACCACAAGTTCGAGACCTGCCTGGGCAACTTGGCGAGACCTCATCTCTACCATAAAAAATCAAAATGAGCTGGGTGTGGTAGTGCGCACCTGTAGTTCTAGGTACATGGAAGGTTGAGGCAGAAGGATTGCCAGAGACCAGCAGGTCAAGGCGCGGTGGCTGGGAGTGGCCACTGCACTCCAGTCTGGCCAACAGAGTGAGACTCCAACTCAAAAAAAAAAAAAGAAAGAAAGAAAGAAAAAGAAATAAACAATTGAGTATAAATTTTCAATAGAACTGCGGTTGATAAATTCTGTTCTAGACAATATTACCTCCCCCTTTTTAAACAATAGATAAAAATAAATAAATAACGTACGTATTGTAATAACATTTTTCTTTAATTTTAGGACAATGAGTAAGATACATTGTTTTGTTTGCCTATTCATGAATGTTCTCATTTCCCTCTAGTGTAGCTAAGATATCTATGTATCATCTATGTATCAAAGTGGCTATAGTTTACTATTCTTTGCAGAAGTGTTTTCAAGGCAGTGATGTCTTAATTTTCAGTTCAATTTAATAAGAATTTGCTGCACATATATTACACTTAAGCATTACTGGAGGATAAAAATGTGGCTATATAAAAGTTTTCTTCCACCTAGGAGTTTATCCAGTGAGAAATCCTTCAATAAGAATCATAATTATGGTTAAAATTATTTAAAATTAAAAAGGTAACAAAATATTAAATCCTTCTGGGAAGCTGTAGGAATGCCTTATTTAAAAAAACAGATATAATTATGTTTTGGGAAATAATGTGGAAGCATACAGAAACAAAAAACATCTTGTTGAGAAATGCAGCAATTTAAATTCCATGGTAAGGTTGAATTAATTCTAAGCATTTGAAATCATTTAATTCAGTGCATACAAGCAATAAAGATTTAGAGATGATATAAACAATTTTTAAAGTTGCCATATGGGTATTGGAAGTTTCTTTAAGTATATGGTCTCATATGAAAATATGCATAGAAAATTGAAGCAAACTTAGACATACCCAGAAATATTTGAATTTCAAATTGGTTGTTTTACACGTCATACATTAGCAAGTATTTATTTTGCATGTTCTTTGGAAGAAAACACTGAAAGAATTTACCTAATTAACAATATATCTACATCTTCAAACTTGTATTTTCTTGTAGACCAAAATTTGATTTACTCATAGGTTGATAAGATGTTTGGCTCTATCTATATTCAACAATAATTTTATAGGTCTTTAGAGTTATAAGTTAATATATTCTTCTTACTTTACATAAATTACAAAGATACAACTAAATCAATTCATTTTCCACAAATTTTTCTATGTTGCAAACTTAAACAATAGGCAGAGTAAAGGAAAAATGTTCTTTTTTTGGTTTCCTTAGAGGCCAGTGGAATCCTGTTAGCAGATTCCTAAAAAGTCAACAATTTGTGTCAACATAAGTAAATTTCAATTACCTAAGACATATTCAACAATTTTCATGACTTTTTTTTTTTTCCTTTTGAGTTGTAGTCTTACTCTGTTGCCCAGGCTGGAGTGCAGTTGCATGATCATGGGCACCACAGTCTCTAGGTGCTGGGCTCAGGTTTTCCCTCTGCCTCAGCCTTCCAAGTAGCTCGAACTACAGACATACACCACCACACCCCACTAATTTTTTAATTTATTGTAGAGACAAGGTCTCACCGTGTTGCCCCAGGCTGATCTCGAACCCCTGAGCTCAGGTGAACCTCTCACCACCACCTTCCAAAGTGCTGGGATTACTGGTTTGAGCCATAGCACCCAGCTGCATATTATTTTTTAAGAACAGCCACTAGCGTGTATTTACTTAGCATAAATTGTATATTAGTTTATTTTAACACAAAATATTTGGCAATATTAGGAAACAGTTGTTCCTGAATTCTTATGTAACTCATCTAGGCTGATAGAAAAATGTTTATTATCCTAATATATCAGTTTCTGGGAGAATCAAGGCAATATTTTCTTAATACCTGTGTTTTGTGGCACCCCAGGAATTTCTATATGTGACTGGTAGAGTGGATCCTCCTTGGTTCATTCCACACTCCATATTCTGTGATAAGCATTGAGCATGCTAATTGAATTATTTAAGTATACATGTTACTTGTTCATGACAAAAATAGGCAGATATGACCATAAAATAGACATTGGTTCTGTATATATGATGCAAACATGATACAATTAAAGATACATTAACTTTTCAAGTAATCATGTAAACATATTTACTTACAATAATATAATATAGAGTAAGAGTATTTGAAAGACAATTTATACCATAAATAACAGTCAACAATTTTGGAAACAAACTGTTTTATAATAGCAGAATATATTAAAGCAAATGTTTTGCAAAGGGTAAAATAGCAAATAGTATAGTGCATAAACCTTAGGAATCTAAAATAATTAGGCTAGAACCAGATAGTAACTTGAACACTGTGTGTACAAACCTTAACTGAGTGTTTTAACTGCAATTATAACCATTTTTAGCACTAGAGTTAAGAAAGGCAACTAAAATGAAATAAATAATAATAACAAAGAAGGTAAAGAGAAAAAAAGATTTAAGCTTTTAGTTTTAGTGACAATCCATTAAAACTGAACTCTTACGGCATTCTTACTCACTACTACTAAATGAGAGACTTCCCTGTCATTCCTGTGTTGGCGTCAAGTCTTGCTTTAGGGATATGATATTTATGAGAGTACTGCAGGCTCTCTGATACCAAGCCTGTCTACTAGATACAAGAAGAAAAACTCAACTTGAGTTTTAGCATTAGCTCATGAGCTCAGACTTTTTTGGGGGGAGGGCAGGGAGAGGTCATTTCAAACCAGAGCTACTTAGTGGACAAAATAACTGAAGTTTTATTGCCAGCATAGCAACTTGAAATGGGAATATTTTCTTTTTCTAATATGTATGAATGTGCAAAATAATAAGATATTTTCTCTTGCTGATTTTATACTTTTTATGACACATGCCATTTTGTACTTTATCTCCCAATATGTAAAATGTATATATACAGACACACATGCACATATAAATGTACGTACACATGCATATATATGTAGGGGTCCCTAAAAACTGGAATTAACTTTTGGAGGGTGGGCCCCTTGTAGTACACTCAGAATTTGTTCCTCCGGATCAAACTGTCAACCAAACTTTTTATCTGGAAATTTTTGGAAGGTTTTATCATGATTTGTGGTAAAAATACCAAGAATTGTAACAAGCAGGTGACAGTTTTTTTCACCCTGACAAACTCTGCACTGCAGAGTATTCAGCAGTTTTGTTTGTTTGTTTGTTTGTTTGTTTGTTTGTTTTGAGTTGGAGTCTCACTCTGTCGCTCAGACTGGAGTGCAGTGGTCTTCCCGGCCACTGCAGCCATGACCTACTGGGCTCCGGCGAGCACGCCCGGCTGATTTTTTTATTTATTGTAGAGATGAGGTCTTGCTGCCCAGGCGGTTTCGAACCCTCAGGCTCAGGCAATCCACTCACCTCAGCCTCCCAAAGGTATGGGATTACAGATTGAGCCACCGAGCCCAACTGAGCAGTTTTTGACTTTGTGCCCATTCTCTGTATTCACCCTATGATGTCCTGAGCAAATTTTGTTTGTTTGTTTGTTTGTTACCCTGGATGAACAAGTCCTCAAAGGGAAATGTTTTGCTGATGTGGAAGAGGTAAAACAAACCTGCAGAAACACTGAAGGACATCAAAATTGATGAGTTCAAGTTGGGCACGTTGGCTCAAGCCTGCAGTCCCAGCACTTTGAGAGACTTGAGATAAGAGGATTGCCTGAGTCCCAGGGTTTGGGATCAGTCTGGTTAACTTGGTAAGACCTTGTCTCTACAATAAGTCTAAAAAATAGCCAGGCAGATGGTGCATGCCTGTGATTCCAGCTACTTGAAAAGTTGAGGCACAAGGATCTCCTGAACTCAGCAACCCAGCAGGTCAAGACTGTGGTGACTGTGAGCATGCCCCTGCACTCCAGCCTGGTAAACAGAGTGAAACTCTGACTCCAAAACAAAAAAAAACCCTGATGAGCTCAAAACTGTTTTGAGCAGTAGAAAAACCACCTCAATAGGTGTAGCATATCAAACAGAGAGTGCTTTGAAAGTGACTGAAGTTTAAACATGTAAGAATAAATACATAATTTTGTAATAAATACATAATTTTGTAATAAATAAATTCCATTTTGGAGGTTCCTCCTTGCGTATAGAAAGTTCTAGATATCATTGTGATATTTGATATGTGTTTCTGTTTTGTTGTATTTTGCTTTCTTTTTATTTGAAATCAATTTTTTGTATATATGTTAAAGAATATTTATGGAACACTGACTTGGACGAGCCCCTGCACTAAGCTCAACAGATCATACTAAAATGGAATTATTCATGCTGATGTTCCACAACTACCAAGCTGAAAATAAAGTTCTTGTATGACCTTCTGAGAAATCGTGTGTGTGTGTGTGTGTGTATGTGTGTATGTGTGTATGTGTGTGTGTGTGTGTGTGTGTAAAGAGAGAGAAAACTAGCCAAATTTCTAAATAGATCATTTTTAGCCAGCATGATAAGAAATTTCCCTCTGCTTTAATTTTACAAGAAAAGTAACATGAAACAACTAATCTACTTTGTGTTTTCTTTTTCTGTTTTTTCAGGCCTATTTTGTATCTAAAACTATCCGCTTGCCCTATTCTAGACTAAAAAATGAAAGCCAACTAATATATTAAAACTAAATATATATTGGCTGGCAGAATAAGTCTGCTGAATCTTTGTTATCATCCTACCAAAAAATTATTGAGAAAGTATCTACATGGACAAGTATTATTGTACTATGTTTAATTCTTAAGCATCATGCATAGTAGCAGACAGGAAACAGATATAGTGTCAATAACTAATTCCTGTTATCTAAGCTGAAGTACTACTTATCTTGTTTTTAGAGATAAAATATAATTTGAAAATAATCAGTGATTTTCAGTGATTAAAAGAATATAGAAATAATATGAATAACATTTGTCATCATATTATTTATATCATAATAGTATTACAGATACTTTATGTATTAATTTGCTCATTAAATAAAGCAAGTACAATTTAAATATTATTTCTATAAAGTGTATTTCTATCAATGCTTTTTAGAAATGTTTAGAAATAGTATAACACTACCATTTACTCTGGCCCTTATTTACTTACACCTTTGGAGTACACTGAATTGTAATAAGTACAAATAATAACACTGTGTAATAAGGCAAATTCAAGGATGTTATATCCAAAACAATGATCAGAAGCTTAAGTGCATTTTTTTCAGAATACTACAAAATAAAACTAAGAATATGCTGCAAATGATTTGATTGCATATAGTTTATGAATGACAAATTATCAGTTTTGTTTTATAAAGTATTTTTGCATTTTAAAAATGCTTTCCCTTTGTCTGGAGGCAATGGTTCATGCCTATAATTTCAACACTTTGGTAAATGTAGGCAGAAGGATTGCTTGAGCCCAGGAGTTCAAGACCAGCCTGGGAAGCATAGTAAGACCTCATTCCTACAAAAAGTTAAAATATAGCTGGATTTGGAGGTTGCATACATGTAGACCCAGCTGTCCCAGCTACTCAGAAGGCTGACCAGGGTGGATCAGGAAAGCCCAGGAACTGGAGGCTGCAATGAGCCATGACTGACTATGCCATTGCACTCTAGCATGGGCCACAAAGTGAGACCATGACAAAAATAAAAAATAAAAATTTACATATGCAATATTAGAATGTTTTACACATACTAAAATAGATGTAAAACACATTTAAATGTGAAACATTTATTAATTTTAAATTCAAAGGGTACAGTTAAAGCTTTGTTACATGGAAATATTGCATGATGGTTTGTGTTTCTACCAAATTTGTCACCTAATGAGTGAACATGTTAACCAACAGGAAAAATTTCATTCCTTGCCCCTCACCCTCCCTGCCCCCTTTAGAAGTCCCCAATGTCTGTTTGTGTCATCTTTATGTCCATGTGTGCCCGCTGTTTAGCTCACACGTGGAAATGAGAACATGCAGTATTTGATTTTCTGTTCTGTTAGTTCATACAGAATAATGGTCTCCAGCATTATCTATATTGATACGAAGGGCATGATTTCATTCTTCCATATAACTTCTTAATATTCCATGATATAGAATATGTACCACATTTTCTTTATCCAGTTCACCACTGATGGACATCTAGGTTGATTCCACAGTTTTGCTATTGTGAATTGTGCTGCAATACACGAGTAGGTTTCTTTATATTCACTTGGGTATAAACCCAGAAATGAGATTTCTAGGTTAAGTGATAAATCTATCTTTAGTTTGTTACAAAATCTCCAAACTGCTTTCCATAGGGTGTGAATTAGTTTACATTCCCACTAGCAGTGTATAAGCATCCCCTTTTCTTCACAACCTTGCCAACATCTGTTGTTTCTTGATTTTTTAATAATAGCCATTTTGACTAGTGTGAGATGCTATTTCATTGAAGTTTTGCTTTATAGTTCTATGATGATGAGTTATGGTGAAATTTTTTTATAGGTTTGTTGATCACTTGGGTGTCTTTTTGAGAAGTATCTGTCCATGCTATTTGCCTACTTTTAAATAAAGTTTGTTTTTTGGGTTTTTTTTTTTTTTTTTTTTTTTTTTTTGGTTTTTGTTTTCCTTGTGGATTTGTTTTTGTTTTTAAAAGATTCTAGATACTATGCCATGGTCAGATGCTAGTTTACAAATATTTTCTACAAGTTGTTTATTTACTTTGTTATAGTTTCTTTTGCTGTGGAAAAACTCTTTAGTTTAATTAGAACCTAATTGTCACTTTTTGTTTTTGTAACTTTTTTTTAGAACTCAGTCATAAATTTGTTACCTGGTTCAATGTCTAGAAAAGAATTTCCTAAGTTTTCTTCCAGGATTTTTATAGCTTGACATCTTGCATTTTAATTTTTAATACATCTTGAGTATTTGTTTTTTTGGTTTGTTTTATTTTTTGTATATTGTAAGAGATATGAGTCTGGTTTTATTCTTATGCATATAGTCAGTTATTTTTTTCAGCACAATTTATTGAGAGTCTTTCCCCAATGTCTGTTTTTATCCACTTTGTCAAAGATGAGTTGGCCGTATGTCAGTGACTTGATTTCTTGGTTCTCTCTTCTGTTTCATTGGCCTATGTGGGTTTTTTTGTACCAGTTATGGGTTGTTTTGCATGCTGGAGGCAGGGTGAGGACATGTGGTGTGTTGTCTGCTCCTGCCTTCTTGCTATGGCTATGGTATCTGACCCATGAACACATGGAACTGCCCAGTCTTTCTGTCTATCAGGGTGATGGCAGGGTGATGGCCCATGGTATTCCACTTGGGATCTATCATTACCTCTGCTCAGTTTCTGGGTTACTTCCAAGTGGAGATCAAGGGTGACAAAAGGGTATCTCTTGTGCCTAGAAGTGCAAAGGTTAATAAGGAAGATAAAACTCCAAGAGTCTCTCACTCACTCACCCCTTCCCTGTACTGGGAAGTCTCTCTCCCTGCTCTGTGCTGGCCTTGAATCAGCAGTCTGTATGGCTTTGTTTTCCTGTTCTCTCCATGGTTCCCATTGCTTCTCTGGTAAACTTCAGCATGCTGTCTCAAACAATCCAACCAAACTGCTGGTATTTATGTTATTTCAATCCTCTGTTAGAGGGTCACCCGCTTGCTGCTTCTAGTCTTGAATCAGAACTCCTATAAATATATTTAACATTACTTTTTATTAAAAAGGTAGTATACATTACTACACCTTTGCAAGTAATATTTTCATAGTTTAAATAACTTGCATGTTATTGAACATTCACTGCCAAAACTCTACTGAGAGCTAAAATTGCCACTGACCAAAATCATGAATAAAAACTGAATCTGTCTTCTTGGTGACTCTGTTGGTAATGTATTTTATTTATGAATGTATGCTATACTATTAAACTATATGATATGGTATAATTTAGTGGTTATTGGTGTAAAATTAGAATCACGTTAACTGGAAGTGCAAACTTGCTCCAACGCTCAGGTTTTTAGAGGAAGAGTTCTCTGAAAATATATCTATATATAGTAAATAACAATTGTACCTTGAACTATAATATATTTTAATAAAGCAATAAATTCAAATTATTTAAAATAATCCATAGCATTCAGTGTGCATAAACTACTTTTGTAATGGTTTATTTTAATTTTTTAAATTTTATTTTATTATTAAATATTGTTTGATGTGATAAACTCAAATATGGCATGCTGGCAAGAAGTGAGTGATAGTCTAAAGCAGGGGTCCTCAAACTTTTAACACAGGGGGCCAGTTCACTGTCCCTCAGACCGTTGGAGGGGTGGACTACAGTTCATAATTTTTTTTTTTAAACTATAGTCCACCCCTTCAATGGTTTGAGGGACAGTGAACTGGCCCCTGTTTTAAAAGCTTGAGGACCTCTGGTCTAAAGAATATTGAAGTGTCCTCTCTGGTAGCATCTGCATTATAGGTGGATATGCTAAATGTACACATTAATCAGCATATTCTTTTTTTAACTGAACATACTCCAGCACATTTCTTGAATTTTATCTATAAAAAGGAATATGCCATAAAGCCTAAGAAAGATATGTAAATCACTTGAACAAAGAATAAAGAGAAGTATATTGGTTCAGAAGTTGTTTAGGGAGTATATTAGACTCTATTAAATCATTTGATATTGACACTGAGAGAGAGTGAAATTAACTATTACAAATATGCTCTCTTGAATAAAGGGAAGACATTAAATGTTGGAGAAGAAATAGATAGCTATTGAGGAAACATTTAACTTTCTGATGAAGATTGCAGATGGAGAGTTATCTCTGAATAGTAATCAAATTGCAGCTAATTGCAGAGATGGGAAAAATCAAGTCAAAGTGAGAATTGTTGGGAGCTGGCCACGGAGGCCCACTGAGTGCTAGGGATCAGGAAGGGCCGTTGACCCCGAGACCACTAGGATGTGTTTGGGAGCTATTGACCCCATTTCCTCCCCCTTTCTACTCAGCACTAACTAGATTAAGCTCCTATGAGCTCAAAACATAAAAACTCTGAGACCAGGACAAACACAAGCTCACTTTAGAAGCTCATTGCTCCCATTCTTCTGCAAACTGCATTTTTGGCTTTCACACAACTTATAATTCAAACTCATGTTACATCCAAGAGCCTTAGTATTGGTCACAGGCTTCTGGGTCATGATCTTAGGATTTACTGAAGGTATAAATTGTAGAATATAGTTTTAGAAGACAGCCATTTTGATGAAAGAATATGGCTGGGTTACTTGCAGGTAGCCCACTATGAACTTTGGACTGGGCCACATTCCAAACATTCTGGGATGGGCCACTTTCATTTGTAAAGTAAATACTTAAGCTTCTATAGAATTGTTTAACTTGGCATAAATCAATCAGCTTAGGATGAAAAAGGTTTATAGAATATGTCAGTCACAGATTAGGTTATCCTTTGTTATGGGATTTTAAGATTATCATATGAAAAGGGTTTAAAGGCAATCATTGATTAAGTTTTCATGGATTAAGGTTTCTGGTGGGTGGGGGATGCCCCCCCACATCTGACTTTGTGTATAAAAGACCCGTTGTGATTCCCAATAACACACACATCGCTTTTGCACTACACTGGAGTCCAGTCTCTTTCTTTCTCTCTCTCTCTTTCTCTCTTCTTCCCCCCAATTGCCGATGCTGTCTCCACCTTTGGGGTACCCTGAACCTGGCTGGAGTTGGTCTCTGGCAGAGAATCAGCTGTCATACATGTACTGATGAAACGACAGGAGTGTAGTGCCATAAACTCTACTGAAACAAAATGATTAAAGAATACAAATTTTTTAAATGTTAAATGGTTTTCTGGTTTCTCCAATAACTTTACTTAGATTGATCTAATTAATCTTCACTATATCTCAATAAATTGTATATTAATGTAACATAGATAATTTGCCCAAATCACAGATGTTTTGTTTGGTCTGGAAGTCAAACAGAGCTACTGGAATTAAATTTATTTATTTCTCTCTCTTTCACACACAAAACAGAGCTACTGCAGATAATCAACTGGGTTGCTAAGACAAAGCCACCTGAATACTGTTTTAGAAATCAGGTTTTCTCTGAATCTTCTGGTACCCAACTCCTATTCATTCCTTCATCTTTTCAAGATGGTTAAATTATACATTTTGTTTATATCAATATTCACTATGTATGTTAGTAAGAGTATGCAAACAGTGTTCATATATGAAACACATCAGAGGTCAAAGTGTTTATTTTACTTTTCTAACAGTAATTTACACTTAGTGTGTGATTTCTTAGTATCTATACTCCAGCCAGTCATCCTCAAGTTTTCCAAGCAAAATGTAAACAGATAGGACATTCTCCAAGAGTTAGCATTTATCTTGTTACAATCAGGGTCATTGGTGTCTGCATTTACAGCACAGACTTCATGTCATTTCCCTTTATTACCACAGTGGGAATGTCCCCCAGACCTCTATTATGTGGCTTTCTTGTTTTCTGGATGTCAGAACACCCTCCTGTGATGGAGTACCTTTCCAAGATTATATGTTAGAACTTTAAGACCTTGCCTGTTTGATTTAAAATGTCACTCTTGATCCTAAATAGTGAACTAGTTGAAGAATGGACAGTATGAGTTATCTGCCCTGAGTTATCAACAGTGGCTGTTAATTTTTTCTTTCTCTGGATGATTTTATAGTACTATATTTGTGTGGAGGAATACTTTTGTTCTTAATATGCTTACTTCCAGTAATCTTCAAATCATTGAAAAATAACATCTCTCGACTAAGCACGGAATTTCACTGCTTTGTATTAAAAAACAAAAAAGGGGGAGATGTTGGGAGCCAGTCTTGGAGGCCCACCTGATTGACAAAGTCCAGGTGCACTGAGGACCCCTGGCTGCAAAGCGAGTCCCGGCAGCTGAGTCCCTTCTGTCTTCCGTCTTTGCTGTTGGTACAGCTGAAGAAATTCTGTGCAGTCGTGGAAGAAGATGGCATGTTTATGTGAAGTACTCACAGCTAACCTGAGAAGGGCATGGTTCATTTTTCCATCTTCCCACTATGTCGCTTGGCCTATTCTAACATATGTAAGGGTTAAACTCTGAAGCACATCAAGAATGCTTTCTTTCACTTGGTTATAAGTTACTAGATGTTGCTTAAGTAATAAATGATATAAGTATATTCACTCCTTATTTGATTTAGGATTATGCAGTTTAGTGTTTAGACATAAGGATTTTTAGAAGCACAAGTTTACAGTAAGTTCATTATGAATTCCTTATAAGTTTTAACACTTATATAGGAGTTATGTATGTGATTTATAACACTGTTTTCAATGACTTAGGATAAAGATTATCTTTAAGGTTTTTACTTAATTCAAAAGTTAAAACTCTAAGTTAACATTTATAAAGTGGGTTTTCACTGAACTCATACTAATCAGACACTTTTATGATAACTTAGCTAAAGACAGAAAGCAACCTTGGGGGTCTGGGAAACATTACTAAAACCTTCTTTTGAGTTTTCTTTAGAAACAAGCACTGCAGGATAAGAGAAAAGTAATGAAGACACCTGGACAAGAAAGGCGATTACAAAACTCTGAAGGCCATAAAGCCCCAGAAGGAAAACTACTGCTACATGAAGAACTTTACACTTGGAAACTTTCTGGAGACAGTTCAAGGACTGTAATTCGGGACTTTGGACTAAAACTATCATCTTTGGCCTTATGAATAAGACTCATTGTCTGAATGTTTACAGGGTTCTTGGCTTGTTTGTTGCTAAAACCACTAGATGGTGGTAACTTGTAGAGGATATGTACGTGAAGGAATTTTCTTTGTCTTGCCCCTTTACAAATGGTATAAAAGCCTTCCCTTAGCTAACATTAAATGTCATCTGTTCAGGAAGCAGGTGTCCAAGTATATTATCTTTATCTTTCACCTATCTGTCTCTCCTTCAGGAAAACCCATGACCTCACGGGGTGGGACCCCCACATATTTGAAACTTTCATTTTGAAATTTCAATTGATGGGCTTTAATGTAGATCATTTTTTCATCTATTCTGCTGTTTATACTTTGAGTCTTATCAATTAGAAAAACACATTTTTGTTGTTGTTGGAATCTCACTCTGTTGCCTAGGCTGGAGTGCAGTGGCACACGCCTGGCCACCACAACCTCAAACTGCTGGTCTCTGGTGATCCTTCCACCTCAGCCTTCCAAGTAGCTGGAACTATAGGCACATGATACCACGTCAGGCTAATTTTTTATTTAATATAGAGACGAGGTCTCATCAATTTCCCTGTGTAGGTCTCAAACCCACAGTCTTAGGCAATCTATTTGCCTCGGCCTCCCAAAGTGCTGGGATTACAGACTGAGTCACCAAATCTGGCTGAAAAAACACATTTTTAAAATTAACTTAGAAATAAAAAAAAAAGCAGACAACAAACTTGGAAAAAATTGACAAGCAACTACCCACAAAAAGTTTCTGGATTCAGTCAAGATAAAAATAGATACATTTCAAGCTCTGTGTCACAAATAATTCTTGTAGAGTCTAAACTTCTCCAGTGAGTAGAACAAGATGGTTGACATTCCAATTTTTCAAATATTTAACATCATGTTGATATTTAAAAGTTTATATTTGAGTTCCTTTTATGGAACTCAATCTTAAGTTTGTATGTAGAAGCAAAATTTCTAAACCAGCAATATTAGTAAATCATCTCCAATATATTATAAAAACTATAAGATATCAAGATTAAGCAAGTTTTTGTCAAAAAATGCAAAGAATGTATTTATTAATATATTATAATTAATCATTAATAGAGAAGTCAATATAAAATGTGAATATTTCAATGGTTTGTGAATCAATACATTAATTTGATAAATTCACCATTAAGTCGACACCTCCTAATAAAATAGTTACACAGTTTTTAGAAGTCTGGAAAATGCTAACAATTTTACATTGCTTGTTATTTTTCTTTAATATAGCAAAAATATGTTTTCTTGAAAACAACATAACCATCACTCTTAGATTTAAAGCATGAAGGATGTCCATTAAAATTCCAGGAAGCATGGAAAGCAGGAATAAGAGTAAAGTTGTGAGAGAAAGCTTGAAGCATGAACAGAAATGGCAGAGAATAGCATCAAGTAAGTGCATCTCAAGCCCTTTTTTCCTTGGAGACACAAAGGAAGGGTATCTAAAAGCAAGAATGTAGCATCACCACAAGCAATTACAAAAATAAATACAGAAAACTAAAATTATAGATATTTATTGCCAATGACAATGGCTAGCAAGTAATATTAAAGCATGGCAAGGAATGCTAATCACAGTCAAGAGCTGTCAGAATTTGATGTGCTGATGTAAATGTTGAGTGGAAGTTTATTACATGTTAATTGACAATTCCCTTGTTGGAAAGTAAGTTCAAGGGAGATGACATCAAGCCATTAAAATCTTCATGTATATCTGTGTGGGGAAGGGGAAACACCTCTTATCAACAGGGTGCCTGAATGAAACGTAATTGTACACCTAACCCTTAATTGTACCCCACAAAACCATAATAAAAAATATTGATTATGGGGAAAAAAGAATTTAATAAAGATTTGAAAAGGGGTATTTTATATATTGGTGGCATGTGACCTAGAAAAAGTTGTCTAATTCTTTGGAAAATAAAAGAACACAAGCCATATGCCAAAGCAAAGGTAAAATAAAATAGTTGTATAATGAAATATTGAAACTCTGATTCTTGAATAAAAAGAAAAGTCTTTCTAAACATGATCTCAGAAATTTTTTTGTATTATTATATTTTTAATTTACACAAAAATGTTATATAATCATGGAGTAGAGTATATCTATATAATATATAATCACATCAGGATAATTAGCATATTCATAGAAACTTTGAGTGACAGTCTTGGTTACTATGGTTGTCTTTAGCCATTTACTCAACAGCTATTTTTTCTGTCACTTCAGAACTCCATTATTACAGGTTTCTCTGAATCCCTGCCTTGACTCTTGGGGCCTGAGAAGCAGTCAGCAGCTAAGCTTCTGGGACCTTTTATTGCATAATAAAAATAAAAGATCTGCGAGATTGAAATATCACTCTAATTAATACAGTTTTGCGAAATCTAGACTGCTGCAGCTATTCTGCAACTGTATGAATCAACAGCACTCATTTTTGTGTTTATAGATGTGTAGCAAACAAAGATGAAAATATCTTGTCAGAATGTTGCTGTCACCACCACTACACTCATTTGCTTTTCTAAAAGCACTCGTCCCTACCATTGTCTGATATTACTACTATTAGAAACAATGACTGGAGAATGGGGTTATTAAATGTTCCTTTAAATTTCAACTGTTTTGAGCTGGGCTTGGTGGCTCATCCTGTAATCCTGCACCTTTGGGAGGCTGAGGTGGGTGGATTGACTGAACCCTCGGGTTCAAGAGCCACCTGGGCAGCAAGACCTCATTTCTGCAATAAATCAAAAAATTAGCCAGGCGTGGTAACGCATGCCTGTAATTCTGGCTACTCGGAAGGCTGAGGTGAAAGGATCACGGGAGCCCAGCAGGTCGAGGCTGCGTTGGCCGGGAGCAGCCACTGCACTCCAGTCTGGGCGACAGAGTGAGACTCCAACTCAAAAAAAAAAAAATTTTTTTTTCTACTGTTTTTAATAAAACCAAATGCTTACAAGTAGAAATTTACATTAATCAAAGTAAAAAAATTATAGTAATAGAACCAATATATTTTATGTGACACAAGTTTACAGTTTTTGGTAACTAGTTTCTGGAACTCAACACATTTAAGATTTGTGTTTTTGCACATTTCAGGAGCTCATTTGACTGCTGAGTATTATGAATTGTACAAAGATAGCACAATTTACCCTATTATTATTGATTTATGCCTAGGTTGTTACTAGATTTTTGGGAATTATCAATTATGTTGTTATATAGCCGCATGCTTTCAGTGTGGTAGAATCAATATCTAGATGTTAATTTCTAAGTTATATGGTAGATATATATTTAAATTAAAAAAAATACAGTCTTTGGCCCCCTCTCTTACCTTGGGGAGGTGAATCACCTCTTTCTTTCTCTCTAATTTACTTTCTAAATAAACTACATTTTCTAAGCTAAAAAAAAAACCCAAAAAACAAAAACAACATAGTTTTCCAAAGTAGTTTTACATTTTGTATTTCCATCTGCAGTGTATGTGAATCATGGTCTTTTACAATACAATATTTGGAGTTAACACTTTTATTTTTATTGTTTTTTTGAGTTGGAGTCTCACACCATCACCCAGGCCATGCTCTGGCAATACTTCCCCCTCAGTCTTCCAAGTAGTTGGAACTACAGGTACACCCTAACAAGCCCGGCTAATTTTTTATTAGTGCTGAGATGAGGTCTTGCCAAGTTGCCTAGGTTGGTATCAAGCCTGGGTTGGTATCAAGCCCGTGGGCTCAGGCAATCCACTTTCTTCAGCCTCACAAAATGGTGGGATTACAGATCCACCGAGCTCAATCTAACACTTTTATTTGTAACTTAGCCACTAAAGTAGGAGAATATGTTTTACTGTCTCATTGTTATTAAAAAGTTTTCATTTCCATTATAATTCATGCTACTGAACACTTTTTTCCTACACTTCTTGACAATTTTAATTCTTTTTTCTGCAAAATATGTTACATTTTTGCCCATTTTTATTGGATTGTTTGTGTTTTTATAATTAAGTTGTAGTATTTCTTGATCTACTTTGGCTTCAGTATATTTTAGTCTTTAGAGTGTCTATTTGGTCTTTAGAGTATCTATTCACTTCATTAGTGGTGTCTCTTCCTTTCTTTCTTTCTTTCTTTCTTTCTTTCTTTCTTTCTTTCTTTCTTTCTTTCTTTCTTTCTTTCTTTCTTTCTTTCTTTTTTGAATAAGCATTTTACTCACCCAGACTAGAGTGCAAGGGCACAATCATAGCTTACCACAGCATCGACCTCCTGGGCTCAGGTGCTCTTTCCATCTCAGCCTCCCTCCCAATTCCTTGGGAGTTCAGGGACATACGACCACATTCAGTAAGTTTTTAATTTTTGTAGAGATCATGTCTCACTATGTTGCTCAGGCTGATTTTGGTTGCTCAGGTGATTCTCCTACCTTGGTCTCCTAAAGTGTTGGGATTACAAGCATGAGTTACCAAGCACTGCTAGAAGTTTTTTTTTTTTTTTTTTAATGAGGAGACATTTGTAATTTTGATAATGTGTCTCATTATTTCCTTGTATAATTATTTCTTTCTTTAATTAGTCTAAGAAGTACTTTATCCACAAGCCATGGAGATATCTTTTCTACTTATTTTCTGAAACATTATCTTTTGTTTTCTATACTTAGGACTCTGATACATTTAAAATTGATTTTTGTGTATAGTGTAAAGTAGAGGTTGACTTCCTTATCTCCTTTTCCCACATTTATATTTTGTTGTGCTGGCAACATTTGGTGAACAGATTTCCTAGTCCCCATTTAAATGTTTTGGCATCCATGAAAATCATTTGACCAACAATATGGGGGGTCTATTTCTATATTCTATATTCTGCTTCATTAATCTGTTATTCTATCCCTCTGATAAAACTATACTATCTGTAATAATGTAGCTTTACAATAAATTTTGAAATATTTAATGAAATATTTTTCATTTCTCTAATTTTTTTGCTATTTTTAATCATGTATCCTTCCAAATAGGTTTATAAATTACCTTGCACATTACTAGAAAATAATCCAGTTTGTATCACAATTGAGATTGTACTGATGCTTTAATTTAATCTTGGAAGTATTGCTATCATTGTAATACTGAGTCTTCCAGTTCATATTATAGGATGTATTATTTCAACTTTTTGATAAATTATTTGTTAATAAGTGTTAAAAATCTGAAATACTATTACTATAAATATATTATAAGCAGAAAAAAATGATTAATTTTGAACTAACAATTAAGTGCACAAAGTTGTATTTACAGGAAATCTTATTGAATAATTATTTCTAATATTTATAACCTAGAGCAAACTGGCATCACTATTAATATGGGCTACTATTAGTAGTAATGGACCTGTTCTTGTTCCTGTTCTATTGCAAGAAATTTAAGAACAGAAACAAGTTGCTATTTGTTTGACTTCTTCATCAATTGTCTTTTAAAACTAGCTCTCTAGATATTGTAGAAATTTCTGGAAGGAATGTTGAAAGATAACTGTTATACAGCATAGTGTGCCTCAGCCCTGTACATTTCTTAAGTGCCTACTGAGCTCGGTTGTTTTCTGCAAAGGGATTTGCAAATACTAATATGTATGACTAAAAATTATCTCCATTGTCAAATATATTTTACTACACAATATAACAACTTTATGAAGACATAAGGTACATATTGGTATCTTACAAACCTGGAATCCTGCTCTAAAGAACATGCTTATCTTGGTTTAACTCTGTATTCCCAAACTCAGTTGGTCATGAACCTCTCTCTAGCCCCCTCCATTTTTGACCAAACATATTTCAGCATCTGTGAAATACAGTTTGGGGAACTCAGTACATTTTAAAACTTAATTTTTTTAAAAAAATATACATATTTGTTTTTCACTTTTTGAAAATATGCATACAACTTTTTTGTGGGGGTTGGAGTCTCTGTCACCCATGCTGGAGTGCAGTGACATGTGTAAGCTTATTTTAAACATCAGTATCATAGTACGGCATTCTTAAAATGAGAGTTTAGAATTTTAATTTATTTTTAATTGATAGATATAATTGTATGCATTTTCATACACATCATGATGTTTTGAAGCACATATGCATTGTGAAATAGTCAAATCTATCAAATTGACATTTCCATTATCTCATATGATGACCATGCAGAAATAGAATTAGGATAATCTCATATAAAAATGGAAAGTAAAAAATAAATACACAAACTAATTTTTGTAATCACACAAATAACTATTGAATTATCTACCAAAATATGACAACTTTTGATGGGTATCTTTATATATATATAAAACTATAGGCTTATTTGTATTTTAAAAATATTTTTATGTTAGAAGTATTCTTACTTTGCAAAAATAAATCATTTTAATGCATAAATACTTTTAAATTATTTTTATAAGTTTTTTTGGGGGAGAGTATCATTTCTAATAGACTAAAGCTAAAAACTCTCTAATATGGTAAACATATCTGCCATATGTATTTCAGTTTTATCTACTGAGTAAAAGACATACATTTTAGGTATAATTGATAACATGCAGTTTTCTATATCATACTTATATATATAGTCACACACATATACACACCCATAAATATAACACACACAATATATAACAGATAAATATGTGTATGCACAATTTTCATTTTTTATAATTTTATCAGCAAAAATATTATATATATATATAAACTGTTCTGAAGGAAGCATATTTACCTACACATGCATATATATATGTATATATATATACATACATGTATGTGTATATATATGTATATGTATGTGTAGGTATATATATATGTGTATATACACATATGTATATGTATATATATGCATGTGTAGGTAAATATGCTTCCTTCAGAACAGTTTACTTTTTCATCAGGCAAAATTAAGTGCTTCTGTTGCCTTTCATACAAGGAAAGTGACATATGGCATAGAATATGCAGACAAATTTTAGGAGGGTTTTCAGGCCCAATTGAGGTTTGAGGTTATGATTTAGTGACAGCACAGCCAATACATTATGTACCTTTCTTGGTAAACCACTAAAAATTATGGATATAGGAGGGAGCAAGCAGACAGTTTTATTGATCTCAGTTGGGTTTTCTTAGTAGATATCACAAAGGATTAAAGAAAAGAAAAGAAATAATATTGGTTTATAGGAATGAATAGCAGAGAAAGTAAAAAGAAAATGTTTATATAAATATCTTAGGAAAGTCAAAAGTATGGAGGATCTCATGTGATAAATGAAAAGGTAGACAAAAACACTACAGAGTTATACTCAGAGAAAGAAATCTCCAATTTAAAATTTTGGAGATAAAATCTTATAGATGATGATAATCAGCTTTTATGTCTAGGAATAAGTGGGAAACATACAGTCAGCATAAGCATCTGGACTTAATCACAATCAAAAAATATGAACAGCTGTCATATAAGTGATTACCACAGTCATTGGCATTTTTTCAATGTTGTTTGCCAAGAAGAAGAAGTCATAAGAATCTAGAAACCACAATAAGTGTAGGAATAGTCAAGTTTCATAATTGCACAGAATGGAAGACATTTTTATACATGATTAGACAAGTCCTTTGCAGAAGGAGCTGTGAAGTTTATTTCACTCAGATCCTCTCAGGTTCTAGAAAATAGTCTCTTAAGACAGCTGTAGGGAAATTAAAAAAAAAGGACACATGTGGTTAATATCTGGGTTTAGGTAAGACAAAAAAAGGAATTATTCAGAGCAAATAATGTATGAGAGTTTTCTTCATTTACCTGTGAAATGGGATTCTAAAATATTCTTAAAAATCCTGAATTGAAAAGGGAGACATATTGAGAGTTCTGGTAAGATGGTGATGGCATAGGTGGAATTGTGAGATTCTCCGAACGTGAGTTCCCAAACAGAATCTTAGTTTTCTTTCCCCACCCCCCTGCTGACCACCACCTTCACTGGTCTGAGGTCCGGGCACCCTTGGACCCACACTGGGCCAGATATTGCGGCCCCTGGCTGCTGCTGCTCCACTATACATGACCCCCACCTGCACAGGAGTCTCGGATCTCAGCTCCCTCCCTGGCTACATTGTCTCACCCAGCACCCAGCACCAAGCTGCCAGTCACCGAGGGAGAGTCTTGGCACCGGTCCCACAGAAATAGTGATTCCATTTCTGGCTAAAGTACCCTGTGAGAGACCCAGGGCCACTCTCGTCACTCACCACCTGCTGTTTGGAGCTTTGGAGTTCTGGAGCTCTGGGCCCACCCTAGCTGAGCCACTCAGCGTGTGACACCACTTGTGTAAGGGAACAGCATATCTTAAGGAGTGCTGATCAGAGGCTTTCAGCTCCAGAGAAGGGAACTCCCGACTCCTTCCTCCACCCCAGGCCACTGGTGGCACCTGGATCCACTGCCTAGCTGTGCAGCTGAACCCAGTGCCTCCCATGCCACCACAATCCACCATAGTGGATTGTCCAGGGACCCAGATGAGTGGAGAGAAAGTATGCACAAAAGAGAAACTGCCACCTTGGCCATTCTCCAGGCAAGGAGAGACAAGAAGAAACTAGGAAGGAGCTGATAACTGAAATAACAGTAATAAAGAATACTGTGAATGAAATAAATAACAAACTGATAAACATGAAAAGAAGAATTAGCCAAGCAGAAGAAAGAAACTCAGAACTTGAGGACCAAAATATAGAACGAACCCAAACTGTTAAAAACACAGAAAACAAGGCCAAAAAGACAGAAAAAAATTTCAAGAGATGAACAATTACTTCAAGAGACAGAAACTAAGAGCAATTGGCCTTCTGAGACAGAAAGAGAGACAGAGAACACACTGGAACAAACTTTCCTTGAGATTATTCAAGAAAACTTCTCTCATCTAATAATCAGTGATGCAAAAATTCAAACACAAGAGATTCAGACAACCCCTGAAGACAACAAATGAGAAGAATGACTCCTATATGCATAATAATTCACCTAAACAAAGTAGGCATAAAAGAAAAAATCGTAAAGGCAGCAAGAGAAAAAGGCCACATCACCTACCAGGGAAGACAAATTAGGATAGCAGCAGATTTATCTACAGAAACCCTGCAGGATAGGAAAGCTTGGAGTTCTATCTTCAAATTCCTAAAAGATAAACCATTTCAACCAAGAATAACCTACCCAAGTTAAGCTTCATCAGTGAGGGAGAATTAAAATCTTTCCCAGATATCCAATCCGTAAGAGCTTACACTGCAACCAGACCATCTCTACATGAAACACTTAAGAAAGTACTAAACACAGAAGAAAAGGGGAAAAAAGAACAATGTTCTTCATAAAAGTACAGGAAAATGAATAAAATACACATGAACCAATTCAAAAACCAAAAGAAAGACAAAAAACCAAGTTGAAGGGCAACTCTATAAGAACTCTATGATAGGGACAAACTCTCACATTTCAATAATAGACGAATTTAAATGGACTAAATGCACCACTGAAAAGACATAGAATGGCAAAATGGATAAAATACCAACAGGCAACAATATACTGCCTTCAAGAGACCCATCTCACTAAAAAGAACATGCACAGACTCAAAGTAAGAGAATGGGAAATACATTTTCAGTCAAATGGAACACAAGAGAAAGGAGGAGTTGTGAATCTAATTTCAGATAAAATACCATTTAAGCTATCAACATTTTAAAAAGACAAAGAGGGCCACTACATAATGATGAGAGGTTCACTCCATCAACAAGTAATCTCTATTCTAAATATATATGCACCCAACAAGGAATGCCAACTTTCATAAAGCAGCTTCTCAGAAAACTAAAGAAAGATATAGACTCTAACACTATTGTAACTGGGGACTTTAATACCCCACTCACAACCCTAGACCGATCATAGGACAACAAATCAACAATGAGATCTGGAACCGCAATGTGATTCTTGGTCAACTGGACTTAATCAATAACTACAGAACACTCCATTCAAAGACCACAGAATACACATTCTATTCATCACTGCATGGAATGTATTCTAAGATCGACCACATACTTGGCCATATATCAAGCATAAGCAAATTTAAAAGGACCAAAATTTTACCATGCACATTCTCAGACCACAGTGGAATAAAATTAAACATTAACACCAACAATGTCCCCCCCAAACCCACAAAGACATGGACACTAGACAGCATGATACTTAACCACACCTGGGTCAATGATGAAATCAAAACAGAGATCAAAAGATACCTGGAAACAAATGAAAATGAAGAAACATCTTACTAAAATCTCTGGGATGCCATGAAAGCTGTAGTAAGAGTGGAATTTATATCCCTACAAAGGTAAATGAAGAAAATGGACGAATCACAAATTATGAGCCTAACAAGCCACCTAAGGAAGCTGGAAAAGCAAGAAGACAAAAACACTAATTTCAGTAGAAGAATTCAGATCACCAAAATAAAAGCCCAAATCCAGGACACAGAAGACAAAAAGATAATACAAAAAATCAATGAAACAAAGCCTAGTTCTTCAAAAGAATACACAAGATCGATGTTCCTTCAACTATACTGACCAAGAAAAACAGAGAAAAAACCCAAATAAGCACAATCAGAAACACAAAAGATAAAGTCACATTTGACCCAAAAGAAATAGAAAAGATCATTAGAGACTACCACATACACTTGTATGGAAACAAACTTGAAAGCCTTAAGGAAATGGAGGACTTTCCATCATCACACAACCTGCCTAGGTTGAAACAAGAAGAAATTGAGACCCTAAATAGACCAAAAACAATCAAGGAAATTGACTAAATAATAAGAAAACTACCTACCAAAAAAAAAAAAAAGCCCAGGACCAGATGACTTTTCAGCAGAATTCTACAAGATATTTAAGGAGGAGCTGATACCAATCTTACTGAAGGTATTCCAGATGATTGAGAATGACAGAATTCTCCCCATATCATTTTATGAAACTAACATCACATTGATACCCAAGTCAGCTAAAGATTCAACATTATAAGAGAACTACAGGCCAATATCTTTGATGAACATAGATGCTAAAATTATCAACAAGAGCCTAGCAAACAAGATTCAACAACACAGCTTAAAAATCATCCATCATGACCAAGTAGGCTTCATTCTTGGAATGCAAGTCTGGTTCAACGTTCATAAAACCATAAATGTAATTAAGTACAACAACAGATGTCAAAACAAAAAACATTTGATTATAGCATTAGATGCAGGAAATGCTTTTGATAAAATCCAGCACCTCTTCTTGAAAAAAACCGTCAAACATCTATGCATACGGAGAACATATCTCAAAATAGTAAAAGCCATCTATGATAAAGCCACATCCAGCATACTCCTAAATGGACAAAATTGGAACTATTTCCTCTGAAAACTGGAGCAAGACAAGGATGCCCACTCTCACTCCTCCTGTTCAATATAGTATTGGAATTCCTGGCTAGAGCAATCAGAGAAGAGAAGGCAATCAGGGCTATCCAAATAGGAAAAGAGGAAGTCAAGTTATCTCTCTTTTCAGATGACATAATTGTGTACCTTGAAAACCCAAGAGAATCTGCCAAAAACCTCCTTATACTGATAGAGATCTTTGGCAAAGTCTCAGGATATAAAATAAATGTGCAAAAGACAATCGCATTTTTTACACCAATAATAAACAAACAGAAACCCAAATAAAAAGCACAATTCCATTACAATACCACAAAAAAAGAAATACCTTGGCATCTTTCTAACCAGTAATGTGAAAGATCTTTACAATGAAAACTACAAAGCACTGCTCAAAGAAATCAAAGAAGACACAAACAAGTGGAAAAATATCCCATGCTCACTGATCGGAATAATCAACATTGAGAAGATGTTCATCCTATCTACAGCAATCTGCAGATTTAATGTAATACCCATCAAATTACCAGCAACATTCTTCTCAGACCTAGAAAAAACAATGTAGGAATTCATATAAAAACAAAAACAACCAAGAATAGCCAGATCAATCCTCAAGGGGGAAAAAAAAAGTGGGTGGTATCACATTACCAGACTTCAAACTTTTCTATAAAGCTACAATCATCAAAACAGCTTGGTATTGGTATAGGAATAGGCATATAGACCAATGGAATAGAATTGAGATTCCAGAAGCAAAACCTCAATTTCTCAACCAATTCATCTTTGGCAAAGCCTCCTCCACCTTCTACTGGGGAGAGAAGAACCTATTCAGTAAATGGTGCTGGGAAAACTGACTGACCACATGCAGAAGATTGAAACAGGACCTCTATCTAACCCCATACACAAAAATTAACTCCAAATGGCTCACAGACCTAAATGTAAAACCTCAAACCATAAGAACCTTAGAAAATGAAGGTTGAAACAGGAAAATGAAACCCTCATGGAAATTGGAACTTTCATTCAATTCCTGCACAAATTCCAAAACCCACAGACCATAAGAGATAAGACAGACAAGTGGGACCTCATTAAACTAACAAGCTTCTCCAAAGCCAAAGAAACCATCAAGAGAGTTGGGAGGCAGCCTACTGACTGGGAAAAAGTATTTGCCAACACCAGGTCTGACAAAGGCTTAATATCTTGGATCTACAAGGAACTCAAACGTACTGAAAGGAATAAAACAAACAACCCCTTTATAAAATGGGCAAAAGTTATGAACAGACACTTCTCAAAAGAAGACATCCGAGCAGCCAACAGACACATGAAAAAATGTTCAAACTCACTAATCATCAGGGAGATGCAAATCAAAACTACATTGAGATACCACCTAACTCCAATCAGAATGGCAATTATCAATTACTCAAAAATAACAGCTGGTGGAGAAGGCGTGGTTAAAAGGGAACACTTCTACACTGTTGGTGGGAGTGTAAACTAGTGCTACCTCTCTGGAAAGCAATGTGGCAATTCCTAAAAGCTCTAAATAACAACCTTCCTATTACCCCACAATCCCCCTACTGGAAATATACCCTGAAGAACTCAAATCACTCTATCAAAAAGATACCTGCACACGCATATTTATCACAGCATTGTTCACAATAGCAAGAACATGGAAGCAACCATGCTATCCATCAAAAGAGGACTCGATTAAAAAATGTGGTACATGTACATGATGGAATACTACGCAGCCATAAAATAGAACAAAATCATGAAATTTGCAGCAACCTGGGTGGAACTAGAGTCTATAATACTGAGTGACCTCTCACAGAAACAAAGTTCTGAGTATCACATGTTCTCACTCATAAAATGGACCTTTATCATTCAATGTAATACCATAAGAAAATGACTGACAGTGGTGGGAAACTATTGCAGGGGGGAGAGGAAGGGAGATCGGATTAATGGTAGTAATTATCTGTCTGGGGATGGCGAGACACCTCTTATCAACAAGGGTGCCTGAATGAAGCATATTTGTATACCTAACATTTAACTGTACCCAACAATGTCATAATAAAAAATATTGATAAAAATAAATAAATAAAAGGGAGACATATCAGCTGAGTATTGTCTTTGGCTGCATGAAGCATTGGGTTGGTAAAAAAGTAAATTGCAGATCGTGGATTTGCAATTACTATAACTAGGCTCCAATATATCTTTATTCATCAAAATAGGGACCATTAAATTCAACACATATTTGCCAAGGAGAAAAGTTTGTTTATTCCTGTAGCATAAAAATTAATGCTTTGGGCCAGGCTCGGTGGCTTACCTTCTAACCCCAGTGCTTTGGGAGGCCGAGGTGAGTCGATTACCTGAGTCCCCAGGTTTGAGACCCGCCTGGGCAAGTTGGCGAGACCTTGTCCCTAAAACAAATAAAAAATTAGCCGGTCATGGTAGTGCGTGCCTATAGTTCCAGCTACTTGGAAGGCTGAGGCAGAAGGATCACCAGAGCCCAGTAGGTCGAGTGCAGTGGCCACTGCACTCCAGTCTGGGTTTCAGAGTGAGACTCCAACTCAAAAAAAAAAAAAAAAATTCATGCTTTGGGGTTCAACAAACTCTTGGAAAGCATTTTCTGCAGCTATTAGTAGAAGCATTTTCCTTGTAAAAAGTGGTTGAGATGCTTGAAGAAATGATAGTTGGCTGGCTAGAGGTCAGGTGAATATGGCGAATGAGGCAAAATTTCATAGCCCAATTTGTCTAACTTTGGTTGTGTGATGTTTGGTCAGGCATTGTTGTGGAGAAGAATTAGACCCTTTTTGTTGACCAATGCTGGCTGCAGGTGTTCCAGTTTTCAGTGCATCTCATTGATTTACTGAGCATACTACTCATATGTAATGGTTTTTCTGGGATTCAAAAAGCTGTAGTAGATCATACCGGCAGTAGATTGTCAAACAGTGACCATGACTTTTTTTTTGGATGCAAAATTATTTCTGGAAAGTGCTCTGGAGCTTATTTGTGGTCCAGCCACTGAACTGGTCGTTGCCAGTCGTATAAAATCCATTCTTTTGTCTCACATCACAACCTGATCAATAAATGGTTCATTGTGTAAAATAAGCAAAACCAACACTTTAAAATGATTATTTTTTTTCAGCTCATGAGCCACCCACTTATCTAATTTTTTCACCAATTTGCTTCAAATGCCGAACAACTGAAGAAGGGTGAATGCTGAGTTCTTTTGCAACCTCTCATATAATTGTAAGAGGATCAGCTACAGTGATTTCTCTCAGTTGGTCATGTCAACTTCTGGTGGTTGACCACTGTACTTAAAATCTTCTAGGCTCTTTTCTGCTTTGCAAAACTTCTTGAACCACCAATGCATTGTATGTTCATTAAGAATTTCTATGCCAAGTGCATTGTTCATGTTGCAAGTTGTCTCTACCCATTTCAAACTCAAATAAAAAAAATCATTTGACTTTACTTTTTCTCTAACATCATTTCCATAGTCTAAAATAAATATAAAATAAAAACAAGTAGTAAGTTGTTGCCAAAAACATAAAGCAAGATATGCTCATTAAAATAATGTATTACACAACCACTTTCATTAAGGATAATCCAATATCAAACTGCAAATTTTAACAATGCAAAAACCACAATTACATTTTCACTAACCTAATTGATAACAGATCAAAGTTGCTTAAGGAAATGTAAATTTTTTCTAATATAAAAAGAAAGTCAGAGTTAGAAAATAATGGATAGCTCATTAGCATTTGGAGGCCACAATTTTCAGAGAATTTTTCTATCTCTCTGATCCATCCACATTAAATACTGTAATATTCATGGTCGTTTGTCTCGTGGTGACTTCCAGCCTCATATTACTGGCTACAAACATTAGAAAAATAAGAAAATAACAAGAAGAAAAAGATGGTGCTTATATCAGAAAAAAAAAAACAAAACATACCCAGATATCTCAGCAGCTATTCTTGGGTACATTAGAACAATTCAAATCTTCACTAAAGACTTGGACAATGTTTTTTCATTTTAATTTTATTTTTCTAGCAAGACCCATTGCCAGTCTGATGAAATTAAAGATGATAGTACCCAAACCTATTTTTACCTAAATATCCGCATCATCATTTTAGAATTTTTCCCTCCAAATTTGAATATTTTATTACTCAGACTTGTCATTCTCTGTTTCCCACCACCATCATCAGGAGTAGAAGAATAGAACAGTATAAAAGTACAGAGAGGACTGAAAAGAAAGGTGGTGACATAGCCATTCATTTCAGTCATTGCTTTAGTATGTGAAAAGAAGAATGTCTGGTGGTAATAATTACAAGTGTTTTCTCAAAAAAAAAAAGTCATTCTAAATTGATTACGCTTCTGAGAAGTTCAAAGTGTTAGAATTCTGATGGATGTTGTTGAGGATGGAGGCTAAAAGTAATCACTTTCAGTAGCCAAATATTTAAATTTGGTGGGAAAACCTCTAAAATAGTAATGTAGACATCTAGGTAAGATGGAATTGGGTGTAAGCTTCTTATTTTCCGAATCCTACTTCCCCATACTATTAAAGATTTCTACTCAAACCCATATGAAATTAACAATAGGTTGTACAATGACTAAGTAAAATATTTAATGATATGGTTAAAAGTTGGCAAAATATTGTTTTCTCTCTCTTTTTCTTTTCTTTTCTTTCTTTTCTTTCTTTCCTTCTTTCTTTCTTTCTTTCTTTCTTTCTTTCTTTCTTTCTTTCTTTTTGTAGTAGGAGTCTCACTCTGTCACTCAGTCTGGAAGTGTGGAGTGCAGTGGCATGTTCATGGCCATCGCAGCCTCAACCATCTGGGTTCAGGTGATCCTTCTGCCTCAGCCTTCCAAGTATCTGGAACCACAAGTCTGTGCCACCATGCCTAACTTTTTTTTTTTTTTTTGAGTTGGAGTCTCACTCTGTTGTCCAGGTTGGAGTTCAGTGGCACACTCATGGCCACCCCAGAGTCAATCTGCCGGGCTCCTGGCTCCTGTGATTCTTCTGCCTCAGCCCTCCAAATAGCCAGAACTGCAAGTGTGTGGTGCCATACCTTGATAATTTTTTGATTTATTGTAGAGACAAGGTCTCACCAAGTTGCCCAGGCTGGTCTCAAAACCCTGGATTCAGACAATCCTTTCACCTCCACTTCCCAATGTGCCAGGATTATAGGTGTGAACCTCTATGCCTAACTGTTAAATGATAAAGCCTGTTGCAAAGCTGTACACATAATAACTATTCCCACTCCACAAAACCATAATTAAAAGACATGTATCCAACTGTTGTTCATACTTAAATGGGATATTTTATTTTCTTCACGTCTTTCTCTTTTAGTCATATTAAATGAGTTACCATTTTAATGGAAAAAAATCAGGATAAGTGGTTTTAAAAACAGTAAATATCTAAGTTTTTGCTAACAATTTCTGCAATGTGTTTTCCTTTCAAAGTCCTGTGTCATGCATATACTTTCCTACATTTTTTACAATAACCCTGGTTAGTGTCTTATATTTTGTTCTCCTTCCAATAACAACCCAAGAAGGCCTTTTGTCTGCAGTCAGAGGCTGCATACACTGGTGAGTCTTAAGGCTGTCTTGTGAAAATTGGTAAATCTTAGTACTTAATATTAGGAATCGGAGGCACTTCCATCCTCCCTCATTAGGTACCTGGAGTGATTACTTGCATTCTAAAGAAACCAAATGTCTTTGAATATTTTTCAAGTAAGACAAGGCATATAATATACTATTTTTAATTTAATCTTATTTTAATTCAGTGTCGTTGATAATGCATAATGTGATGCAGCCTAACATTACAGCAATCAGGTCCTTTTTTGTTTCTTGATGTTTTAAAAATGTTTTATAGCAAATCATTATGCAACATGTAAATTTAACTTCATATTACAGTGACATTATGTTAGTAAATAACTGAAGCATTGTATTATATTTGCATTTATTTTCTTTTGTAAAACAACAGTTATATATTTTATTCTTTTAATTTATAAAATCTTATTCATGCACACTCAACAACAGCAACAACAAAAACTAGAGGGTTTTTTTGGTAATCATGTGACTGTAAACTCACTAAGAAAAGGATGTGACAATGAAACACTATTGGGTATACAATGAACATGCTACTGAGGAAGACTCAGTTGTTCATTTTAAGATTTCCATCAATTCTTAGACTTTTCTGAAATCTAGGTGGCAGTCAGGGCAAAATATTCATTCAGCCATTGTGAATTTTATTCAATAAATGCCTATTATGTGCAAGGCCCACCTGTAAGTTCCAGATATACAACATTAAATGATAAATGACTGTCCTTGTGAGATTTAATTTTAATAAAAATAAGTAATAAACTGAAAAACCATGAGGTGTATAGTGTGTCAGATCATAAGAGCTATGGAGACAATAATTAAAGGTCAGGAAAATAGGGATTTTTACTATTAGGGACAATTTTTTATTTTTATATTGACTAGTAAAGGAAAACTGATATTTGAGCAGAGAACATTGTGACTATCTAGTTTTGTTTTGTTTTTGGTGGTCTTGAGCAACATCAAGGAAAGTTGTGACTGGCAGAGGGAAAAAGAAATAGGTGGGAAGTCACAAGTAAAGTGTGATAAAGTTTTCCTAGGTCACTGAAAGATCATATGTTTTAGTTTCTGTGAGATGGGAAGCTAACAGAGTTTTTTAATGAACAGTGAGGTGACTTGACATAAGTTTTAAGAGGATTATTTTATCTGCTATATTGAACATAGATTGCAAGGAGACAGGTATGAAAACAAACAAAAAATAACTAACCAAGTAACTTATGTTTTCTATTTTTAAGGGAGTGTTGATATTTAAGTGGAGATCTCAGGAATCAGAATTGTTATGTATTTTGAAGATGGATTCCACAGGATTTATTTAGTATTTGCTTATGTTTTAGATTGAGAGATGAGAGAACTAGAGAATCAATCATAATGCCAAGTTTTTGACCTAGAACAGTCAGTTGGTAATCTGATTGAATTGAAAGTGAGCACTAAGAAGAGAGTAATCACCACTGGCCAAACAAAATCAAGGAACTTCAACTTACTCATGTCACTGAATTTCTTATTCTATATGTGTTCTCAAGACTGAAGATAAAACAGATGTTATGAAGTTCTAGACAGTTAATAGCAGGAACAAAATTATTCAAAATGGTTTTAACTGGAAGGAAAACATAGGAAGATGTACTATATTACACAACAAAATATAAAAATTAGAGGCTTGGGCTGACTAAGAAACTTCTACTTTTATCAGACCCATGTTTGAATAATTTTCTACAAGTGAAGTTACACTTAGAGAGACAGAAGAAGCATATGACTATTGACTTTTTTTTAAAAAAATTCTTTGTTCTAAAATCAGAATCATTTTTAGCTGTGATCTATTATTGGTAATAGGAGAAGAATTATTCTGAGAACAAAGCCACAGTCATTAATCCACAGCATTTTACACATTAAAACATGCATGTGTACGGTGCTTAGTATTGCTTATGCACAAGCATCTGTAATTAAATTTGTTAGAGAATAATTATGTATGTTGGTCATAAACAGTTCCTAAATTAGAGAGTCTGTGATTATCTGTTTGCATTGTAAAAGAATACTCTGATGTCTTACACATGTAACTGCATTTAGGTAGAATTTTTATTTATTTGTTACAATTTTTGTTTAGCATACAGGTTTTATGGTCTGTTTTGTTTTATTTTGGTTAAAAGAAAGCAAAATAACAAGGCATTCTTTTCTTCTCTGGTCACATAATCATTCTGTCTACCTTTTTGAAAATTAAGTATCCTTAAAATGTAATGATGTTTAAAAAGTTAAATTTAAACAATATATTAAGAACATATATTTTTATTTTTTTTTAAAGATGTGGGGTGCAATTCAATGTTAGGTATACAAATTTTCATTATGCAGATATTCTTGTTGATGAGCTAGATTCCTAATACTCCCAGTCCATCTTCCCCACCCCCTCCAAGCAGTTTCCAGTATTATGATAATGGTTCAAGGTCTGCTTATGAAAGAGAGCATGTGATACTCAGTTCTTTGTTTCTGTGAAGGTCACTCAGTATTATAGATTCTAAGTCCATCCAGATTGCTGTGAAGTTCATGATTTTGTTCTTCCTTATGGCTGAGTAATATTTGTCAGGGACGCAATAGTTAAACCATGAAACTCTCTACCCATAAAAACAGAGTCCAGATAAGAATAGTATGTGCTTGCAAAGTACAATAAGTGCTGGTCAAGGACAAAACTAATATGAAGTGTTGGCGGAACAGTTTGGGTCAAAGTACAGACACTTCTTAGTAAAGAGGAAGTTAAATGATAAATATTAAAGAAGTATGAATGCCTGAATGCCTGATTATATTGTGCTTGTATATAAACTCTGTAATAAAGGGAAATGGGGCCACTCGGGGACTAGCCCCAGTGCCCTCCCTTTGCAGCAGAAAGGAATCTTGTGTTCCTTTTATGTCTCCACTTCCTCTTTCAGGTACCCCAATAATGCTGGCTGGTATGGACAGGTGGTGCCTGAACAGGGACCAGAATACGCGGGGACACGTGAGAGACCACAGCCGACGAGAGGATCCTGAAGTTTACAGAAAAAGGTAAGGCGGTGTATTCACTAATCCTTAGGGAGTAAACATGGGACAAGTTAACAGTAAAGAGATATTTGTAGAAATGTTGCAACATATGCTGCAGACATGCAGCACCAAAGTAAGAAAACCCCAACTTGAAAAATTTTTAGCTTTTATAACTGAAATATGTCCCTGGTTCCCTAAAGAAGGAACTGTGAATAGCAAAACTTGGCAGAAGGTTGGGAAAAGATTACAGACTTAATATAGTACTCATGGACCTTTGAAAGTCCTGGTGTAAACATTTAGCTTGTGGAATTTGGTCAGGGATTGTCTTGATCCTAGATCTGAGCTTACAAAGTTTAGTGAAAATGTAAAATCTTCTCAACCCAGTCATAAACCTGAGGATGACCCAATCATTGCTGAGGCATCTAATACCCCCCTGCCTCAGTCTGATGAGGAAGATTTGGAGGAAGAGGCTTTAAAATATCATGAAGAAAAGTACTCTCCTTTAACTTTTCCAGTCATTTCTAAACCAGAAGAGAATGGTCTGACTGAGATTACAGAACAAGGGAGAGATCTAACCACCCAGGTGAGAGATCTTGTACTGCTTTGTAAAAAGTCAGAAGGTGGCTTTCCGCCCTGGGACAATAGTGCCTATCCAACCAGTGGCTCCTCCTGAGATGTGGCCTCCACCTCTGCCTAGTGTCATTGCAGGAGTTGATCCGCCTCTGCCACCAGCTCCCATTATTAAAATCCTTTCAGAAGTAATAGTACAGGCAGCAGAACAAGGGCACGATACCACAGGATTTGAGAACATGTTCCCAGTGTTTGAAGAAAGAGATGCACAGGGTGATCTAGTCAGAGTGCACAGGCCAGTGGAATTTAAAATAGTAAAGTAATTGAAAACCGCCTGCTCGCAAATATGGTCCCACAGCTCCGTTCACAATGACGGTACTTGAAACAGCTCGTCAATATCCTATGTCTCCCAATGATTGGAAAATGTTAGCCAGGGCTTGCTTGTCAGGGGGAGACTACTTACTCTGGAAGGCTGATTATTATGAGAGAAGCAAGCGGACTGCTGCAATTAATGCACAGCAGAATATTCAGTGGTTCTTTGATATGCTTGTGGGGGAAGGACAGTATGAAACACAGGATCAACAAAATGTTTACAACCCTGTAGTTTACACTCAAATTACAGCAGCAGCCGGGGGGCCTGGGGAACCTTGCTGACTGGGATGAGAGGAACAGAGAGTTTATCAAAAGTTTGTCAGGGACCTGATGAGCCATATCAGGATTTTGTGTCACGGTTGCTACAGGCTGCAGGTCGTATTCTTGGAGATGCGAATGTTGGTATGCCAGTGGTAAAACAGTTAGCGTACAAGAATGCCAACTCAGCCTGTCAGGCTATTAGACCTTATAGGAAAAGACTGACCTACAAAGATACATCTGTCTCTGTGCGAATATCAGCCCTGGGTATTCCCAAGGACTGGCTATGGCTGCTGCATTACAGGGGACATCCATCAGACATCTGATTAGTAGAAATGCCATGCAAAGGCCTGGGAAATGCTTTGGCTGTGGCCAATCTGGACACATGGTAAAAACTTGCCCAAAAGCATTGCAGGGTAAACTACAGTACAGAGAAGAACCCCTGGTATTTGCCCAAAATGTAAAAAGGGAAAACATTGGGCAAATGAATGTCGGTCAAAGACCGATATTGCCGGTAATCCTATCAGACAGTCAGAAAACGACAACCGGGGCCAGCCTCGGGCCCCGAGACAAATATACGAGGTGAAGGCTACAGCACCATCACCTACAAATCCCACAAATTCATTTGTTCCCTCCGAAGAGCAACACCAGGAAGTGCAGGATTGGACCTCAGTGCCTCCCTGAAATGGGACCACAGGCCTTACCTACAGGAATTTGGGGTCCATTACCTGCTGGATCCATGGGACTTATTTTGGGGAGGCGTAGCTCAACCATGAAAGGACTCACTGTTTTTCCTGGTGTTATAGACCATGATTATACAGGAGAAATAAAAATCATGACTCATGCTAATTTGAAACCAATAGTCATTGATGCAGGTCAACGAATAGCCCAATTAATCTTGTTATCCTCAGTTTCTACTTCACATGCCCATCAGAAAACTGCCTGAAATGATTCAGGCTTCTGTTCTTCTGATGCCTATTGGGTGCAGGAAGTGGGGAAGCAATGGCCCACTCTAACGTTAACTATCAATGGTAAAGAATTTCAAGGACTGCTTGACAGTGGGGCTGATGTCTCAGTTATCTCATCCTGTTTTTGGCCACCAGTTTGGCCAACACATGAGGCTATGATGCAATTAAAAGGTATAGGACAGACTTCCAATCTGAAAATAAGTAGTAATCACCTCTCTTGGACTGATCCTGAAGGGCACACAGGTATATTCCAACCATATGTGGTCCCCAGTTTACCCACTAATTTATGGGAGCGTGATGTAATGAAACAAATGGGAGTTTATTTGTATAGTTCTAATCCTCATGTTACTTCTAAATTAATGGATCAGGGACTATTACCTTCTCAAGGATTGGGGCACGACAATCAAGGAACTGAGCAGCTTATTCCTACTAGCATTAAAAAAGATAAAACAGGTTTAGGGTATTTTTAGCACGGCCCTTGATCCTTCTGCACACCATGCAGATCCAATTGTTTGGCTATCCTCAAAACCTGTATGGGTGGACCAATGGCCCTTAACTTCTGAAAAAATTAATGTGGCCCAGTTGTTAGTGGAGGAACAGCTTGAGGCAGGACATATTAAGCCTTCTACTTTGCCATGGAATTCTCCTATATTTGTTATAAAGAAAAAGTAAGGAAAATGGAGGCTTTTAAAAGATCTCAGAGAGGTAAACAAAACCATGGAGACTATAGGAGCCTTACAACCAGGACTTCCTGACCCTTGTGTCATACCTGATTCTTCCCATGTTATTGTCATGGATTTGAAAGATTGTTTTTATTCTATTCCCTTATATCCAGGAGACTCTAAAAGATTTGCTTTTAGTATACCATCTACAAATTTAATTGAGCCCATGCAGCATTACCAATGGAAGGTTCTTCCCCAGGTCATGACAAATAGCCCGACCTTATGCCAAAAATTTGTTTCACATATATTATGGCCTATAAGGCAATCATATCCACAAATTTATATTATCCATTATATGGATGACATTCTTTTAGCAACAACTGATCAAGTACAGCTTTTAAAAGCTTATTGAGACTTGGAGAAAGCTTTAGAAAGCAAAGGTTTGTTCATTGATCCAGAAAAGGTGCAAACTCGTGCACCTTATACTTATTTGGGACACTACTTACTGAATTGAGAGATTAAGCCACAAAAAATTTAAATCAGGACAGACAAAATGAACATCTTGAATGATTTTCAAAAAGTCTTGGGAGATATAAATTGGCTCTGTCCCTCCCTTAACATTACTACAGGTGAATTAAAAACATTATTTGACATTTTAAAAGGGAAAAGCAATCCTTCCTCTCCCCAGGTGATCACTCCTCAAGCTAGATAGGCATTGTCCAATGTAAAAACAGCCATTCATGGTCAGCAGCGAAAATTCACAAATTATGAGCACCCATAGGTTGCATATATATTCCCTACAGCCATCACCCCTACCTCCATTTTATGGCAGGACGGTTTCTTATTTTGGATACATATTTCCATAAACCCCCATAAGGTTTATTGCCATATGATGAGGCTCTGGCTCAAACAGTACACACTTCCAATGTAAAAAGCCGCCTATTATTTGGAAAGGAGCCTATATCTATCTGCTTGCCTCTTGCAGCACAGCAAGTGGATATGCTTACGCAAAATTCTATGTCCTGGGCCATAGCTTTAGCCGATTATACCAGACAGTTTATACATCATTACCCTCAACACAAATTATTACAATTTTTTAAACTACATCCTTTTGTTTTGCCTGTTATTGTTCAGCCCAATCCTATTCAAGGGGCCAGAGTTTTCTTTGCTGACAGTTCTCCATCAGGAAAATATGCAGTGGTAGAAAATGAACTTTCTACTGTTTATAATCCTTTGCCTGCTTCAGCTCAGGTCGTTGAACTTTGAGCAGTTTTGCAAGTGTTTCATGATTGTACTGATATCCCTTTCAAATTATATACAGACAGTAAATACATAGCTCATGCTGTTCCGATTTTGGAAACAACCAGTATTATTTCTACATCAAATTCTGTGATACAACAATTTTTTTTGGAACTGCAAACTGAAATACGCCATAGAATTGTTCCATGTCATGTTTCTCATGTGCGGGCCCACTCGCCCTTGCCTGGCCCACTTAGCACGGGTAACACTTTGGCAGATAACAGTTTATCTCAAACTTATCCAGCTCTTTTAGAGGCTGCTCAAGCTTCCCATGCTATCCATCATCAGAACAGTGCCGGATTGCATGAAGCATTCTGCATTCCAAAATATGCAGCTCGCCTTATAGTTAAGAATTGCCCATCTTGTTTACAACATTTGCCTGTACCTCACCTTGGGGTGAACCCTAGGGGCCTTGTTCCAGGACAGATTTGGCAAATGGACATCACCCATGTACCCTCCTTTGGAAAAATGAAATTTGTCCCCTCTACTATCTATACTTATTCTGGGTTTATTATGGCCAGCGCAGCTGCCAAAGAAAACACTTCTTCTGTTATCGCCCATTGTCTTTGCTGCTTTGCTGTTTTGGGACTTCCTCATACTATTAAAACTGATAATGACACAGCTTATACTAGTGTGCATTTCTGGCAATTTTGCATGCAGTTGCACATTGCACATTTGACTGGACTCTCTTATAATCCTCAGGGACAGGGTATCATGGAAAGGACAAATGGAACTTTGAAACTGCAAATTCAAAAAATAAAAAAGGGGGAATTGTACCCTTTCACACCACAAAATATATTAAACCATGCATTATTTAGTTTAAATTTTTTGAATGCTGATGCACACGGGGCCACAGCACCTGATCACCTATGACACCCACAACTAGCAGTTCTTGTGCTCAAGTAAAATGGAAAGATTCACTTACTGTGATATGGAAGGGTCCCGACCCCGTATTAATATGGGAATGCGGACATGTTTGTGTTTTCTCGCAGGATGATGATGGGGCGTGTTGGCTTCCTGAGCGTTTGGTGCATCAGTGCGACAATTACCATATTGATGACCATGGAGACCGTTGGTGCAGTCTTCCATTGGGCCTTTGTTTCAGAATCGCCATTGCTGCACACTACTACTTGGATAAAAGATGTGTTATTTAGCCATAATGTCACCTCAGACTGGAAGTCTTGGAATTTTACAGGAATTTGGCCACGGCCTACCACTATGCTTCCAAAAGGACCTGTCTTCCCAATGGACAGGGTGTTACAACATCAGCAACCTTAATGACTCCAGTGGTTATGTCAGCACTAAACATGACAGACATCGCATTACCGGTCATGAGTTTGCAAAGATTGTTTTCAATTACACAGAGTGTAGACTAACTTCCACTTGCCTTACATCAACTAACCTATGTTTAGTAGCTAATGTGAGCAATAATGAACTTAGTATTACTTGGAATACAGGTTCTGATAATGAGACTATTTACAATATTACATGTAAGAATTGTAATTTAACTAACAGTATACATTGTCTGGCCAGCACTGATATTGTATTATTGGTTCATCAACCCCCTTGTGTGTTTTTACCTGTGAATATTACTATCCCTTCATATGAGGACAAAGTGTACAGTGTATTACAACATTTAAAAAAATGTTATCGGTACAAAAAAGGGGTGTAGGGTTAATAGTTTTAAGTATATTGGCTTTTATAACCATGATTACATCTAGAGCAGCTGCAGCTGCAAGCCTTACAGTGTGCATACAATCTGCTAACTTTGTTATTAACCTTACTAGTAACGTTTTCAAGATGATGGGAACTCAGGAAAAGATAGATTTAAAAATAGAACAAAAGTTACAATTATTTTATGAAGCTGTCACCAATTTGGGGGACCGTGTAGACACTGTGTACACCCATAGCAGAATCAAATGTCATGCAGAGTATCAATGGATTTGTGTAACTAACAGAACTTACCAGGGCAATTCCAGTGACTGGCAGAAAGTTAAACACCATTTGGAAGGATTATGGGAGAGTAGCAATGAGTCCTTAGATACACAAAAATTCCACGAAGAAATATTGGAATTAAGTCAAGCACATATAGATGTGCTCCCTATGGATATGGCTAAAGACATGTTTGATAAAATTCAAAACCTTATTAGATCTCAGGCATTATGGAAATGGCTGACCCCAATAATTGCAGTAAGCATTATTAGCCTACTGTTGTTTAGTCTCGGACCATGCATTATAAGATCTATCTGGACCTCTATAATGATGATGCAAAGAGATTTGCATGTGATAAAGCTACAACAAACCCCACGCCCCATAGAACATGTGGCATAAGAAAGAAGTTTTGGTATTCAATGATGGGTACAATTCCAGCCACCTGGTATGAACCTAAGACAGGTATTCCCCATGTAGAGGGGGAACACACTGAAGATGGGTAACAACCAAGGTGAAGTGAGAACAACCTAAGATAGGAGCCAAGATAACCACATGTCACAAAACTAAATAAAGCAGGGGGAAATGTTACTACACAATAGTTAAACCATGAAACTGTCTATCCATAAAAACAGAGTCCAGATAAGAATAATATGTGCTTACACAGTACAATAAGTGCTGGCCAAGGACAAAACTAATATCAAGTTTTGGCAGAATAGTTTGGGTCAAAGTACAGACACTTCTTAGTAAAGGGGAAGTTAAATGATAAAAAGTAAAGAAGTTTGAATGCCTGAATGCCTGATTATATTGTGCTTGTATATAAACTCTGGAATAAAGAGAAACGGGGCCACTTGGGAACTGGCCCCGGTGCCCTTCCTTTGCAGCAGAAAGGAGTCTTGTGTTCCTTTTACATCTCCACTCCCTCTTTCAGGTACCCCCCAAAACTCTGGCTGGTCCAGACAAATATTCCAGCGTGTATATGTACTACAGTTTTTTATTCAGTCCTCTTTTGATGGGCAGCATGTTTGGTTCCATGTTCTTGCAAACGTGAACAATGCTGAGCTAAATATATGTGTGCAGGTATCTTTTTTATAGAGTGATTTGAGTTCTTCTGGGTATATTCCCAGTAGGGGGATTGTGGGGACATATGGAAAATCAATTTTTAGTTCTTTTAGAACTGTTACACTGTTTTCCACAGAGGTTGTACTAGTTACACTCCCACCAACAGTGTACAAGTGTTCTCTTTTTGCCATATCCTTTGCAGCATCTGT
This sequence comes from Cephalopachus bancanus, assembly GCA_027257055.1. Lineage (NCBI taxonomy): Eukaryota > Metazoa > Chordata > Mammalia > Primates > Tarsiidae > Cephalopachus > Cephalopachus bancanus. The sequence goes on along the minus strand of JAPVLO010001699.1, from coordinate 35,468 downwards.
TATTTATTGAGTTATTGATGATAACCATCCTAACTGGAGTTAGATAGTATCTCAGTGTAGTTTTAGTTTGTATTTCTTTGATGACTAGTGAGGCTGAGCATTTTTTCCTGTACCTGTTGGCTGCTTGTATATCTTCTTTTGAGAACTGTCTATTCATATCTTTTGCCCACGTTTAATGGGGGTTGTTTTTCTTTTCTTTTCTTTTCATCACATTTGAGTTTCTTGTAGATCCTAGATGATAGGTCTTTGTCAGACATACAGTTGGCAAATATTTTTTTCTAGTCTGTGGGCTGTCTAGTCACTCTCTTGATGGTTTCTTTGGCATTGCAGAAGTTTGTCAGTTTGATGAGGCCCTACCTGTCTATCTTATCTCTGTGGCATAAGCAAATGAGCTTTTGATCAGAAGTTGGTTGCCACTTCCAATTTCCTGAATGGTGTCTCCTGCATTTTCTAGGGTTCTTATAGTTTGAGGTTTTACATTTAGGTCTTTGATTCATTTCGATTTGATTTTTGTGTATGGCAATAGGTAAGTATCTTGTTTTAATCTTGCGCATGTTGTCTGCCAGTGTTTCCAGCACCATTTACTGAATAGGTTCTCCTCTCCCCTGTGGTTGGTGTGGAGACTTTGGTGAAGACGATCTGGTTGAGAAATTGAGGTTTTGCTTCTGAAATCTCTATCCTGGTTTTATGATCTTTATGCCTGTTCTTGTACCAATACTAGGCTGTTTTGATTATTGTAGCTTTATAATAGAGTTTAAAATCTGGGAGTGTGACACTTCCTGCTTTTTTTTTTTTTCCTGCTGTGGAATTTTTTGGTGATTCATGGTGGTTTGTGTTTCCATATAAATTCCCATATTGTCATTTCCAGGTCTGAGAAGAATGATGCCAGCAATAATGGGTATTGTGTTAATCTGTAGATTTCCTTGGGTAGCAAGGATATCTTAAAAATTTTTATTCTTCCAATCAATGATCATGGAGTATTTTTCCACTTGTTTGTGTCATCTTTGATTTTTTGAGTAGCGTTTTGTAGTTTTTTTTTTTTTTTTTTTTTTGAGTTGGAGTCTCACTCTGTCACCCAGACTGGAGTGCAGTGGCTGCTCCCGGCCACCGCAGCCTTGACCTGCTGTGTTCTGTTGATCCTTCCACCTCAGCCTTCCAAGCTAGAACTACAGATGCACACTACCACGCCCGGCTAATTTTTTGATTTATTGTAGAGATGAGATCTTGCCAAGTTGCCCAGGTGGGTCTTGAACCCACAGACTCAGGCAATCCACTCACCTCAGCCTCCCAAGGTGCAGGATTGCAGGCTGAGTCACCGAGCCCGGCTTGTTGTTTTAATTGTAAAGATCTTTCACATTTCTGATTAGGGAGATGCCAAGGTATTTTTTTTTCTGGATACAGTGAACGAGATTGTGTTTTCTTTTGAGGTGGTACTGTTTGTTTATTGTTGGTGTATAGAAATGTGGCTTTCTTTTGCACATTGATTTTATACCCTGAGACTTTGCCAAAGTCCTTAATCAGTACAGGGAGGTTTTTGACTGATTCTCTTGGATTTTTAAGGTATAGAATGCTATCATTTGCAAAGAGGAGCAAATTGACCTCCTCTTTTCCTATTTGGATACCAGTAACCACCTTTCCTTTTCCAATTTCTCTAGATAGGACTTTCAAAATTATATTGAAAAGGAGGGGTGAGAGTGAGCATCCTTGTCCTGTTCCAGCTTTCAGAGGAAATGGTTCCAATTTCTGTTTGTTTAGCAGTATACTGAATGTGAGTTTCTCATAGATGGCTCTTATTATTTTGAGATATGTTCCATCTATGCCTAGATGAAGAACATTTTTTAAAAGAAAAAAGTGTGTCTTACAGTCAATAAGAATTTTTTTCTGATACTTAAACAATAACTAGACAATTCAAAATATATTCTTAAATATTTTATGTGATTTATTCTATCAATTGAATTATTATTTGAATTATTTTATTACCCATTTTGTGGAATACTTTAATTAATTAATTATTGAGTTGGAGTCTCACTCTTGTTGTCCAGGCTGGAGTGCAGTGGCATGCTCATGGCCACTGCAATCTCACCCTGCTGGGCTTAGATGATCCTTTCCCCTCAATCTTACAAGTAACTGAAACTACAGACACATGCCACCATACCCAGCTATTTTTTTGTGTGTGATTTATTGTAGAGAAGAGATCTCATCAGGTTGCCCAGCCTGTTTCAAACCCCTGGGCTCAGGCAATCCTCTCATCTTGGCCTCCCAAAGTGCTAGGATTACAGGCTGAGCCACTGCTTCTGGTCACTTTATGGAATACCTTCTACACATTTTTATGGTAGTGAATTGATAGATAATAATTGCATAGAATATCTGTTAGCAAATATTCTATTTATGGAAATAGTTATGAATTATCTTAATACAAAACTTTGAATTGTTTAGGTATAACATTTGGATCCTGAAATAATACAGTAAAAATAAAATATAGATATCACTAAATATTTTACTCATATATTGCATGTTAGGGATCAAGTACTTATTTGTACTTATAATACAATAATGCTTGGTCATAGTTAAATTTCCATGATGTGTATGATTTGGTAGAATGCATTGGGGACTAGCTGAAATATGTTCCTCCTGCAATAGCTTAAACCATTTTCATAAATAACCTAAACCTAGTCCAGCTAATCTTTAAAGCAATATGATATATTTAAATTATCCAGCTTTTATTCCTTTCTTATGATATTCAACTATATAATGAGGAAATGAGAATAAAAAATAGGAAAAATCTGTATACTTAATGTCACTGTTACAAAAAAGAAGTAAATACATATTATAACATAACAGGCATTCCTATGATATAGCAAGTACTCACAATTTTATGTAATTCTACATCCCAATTTACATTATTAACAACCTCAGTTTGTCCCCCCCTTATACTAAATTATCCTCAGAGTATCAATTTTGTCCTTTGCTGTCTGCCTTCATAATCACATCATGACTTACAATTCCTGCTAGTACATAAAAACATAAGGTCTAACAAATACGTGTATGCTCATTCTCTCTCTGTGTGTGTATGTGTTTTATGGGGGTATCTCTTATTATGTATGTATTTTCATCCCCCAAAGATACTTTCCCTAGAGTTTCTCAGCAAACATCCCTTCACACCTCATTAGCTACAACTTTATTTTCTGGCAAGGGATATTGGGCAAAGACAGCATTTATCTGAGTTGCACCAACATGTGACTTTTCCCCTTGTTAAAAATTGAAATGCTTACAAATTTAGTTGTGTTGAGGCTCAAAACACGGCATCCCCAGATAGGGCAGCATGGCAGAGCATTTTAAGTTGAAGGAAATTGAGAAAATTATAAAAGCAGGATCCGACCTTCTCCCACACTCTTGCCCTTTTCCTCTGAGACTCTCTCCAGGTGTCCTGCTTTATGGGAGAGAAGGTGGCTGGAGAACAATTGGTCAGACAGACAGGTCAAGTCCCCAGTAACAAAGTAATAAACTTCCTGCAGACCTCTGAAACTGAAACACTAGTGGAGATAAACAATCTCCCTACAAGTCTCTCAGACTAGAGCTAAAACACTGCTGGGATTAGAAAACAAACTCACTACTAAGTGCCAGCCCATCAACTCAATACTAGGCCTCTACCTCCAGCTGATTAGTTCTTAGTACTGACCAATCAGGACAATTAGTGACAACCAATCAGCTCACAGCATTAACTAGCCAATTTGCTCAATCCTAGGGATAATAAGAGCCTGATTTTGACTCCAAATCAGCAGCCCCCTCAGATCCCCTGCCATGGGACATTTCCTACCTTCTCAATAAGTCCCACTTTCTCACCTTTTGACCATCTATGTCTCTCATTCTTCCCTGGCGCGAGACAAGAACCTGACTGGAAGAGTTGCTCTATACCATCTGAACTAAAAAGCTGCACACCCCGGAGGCTAGTTTGCCAACTTAAGGAGCCAAGAGAGCTGCTGGAAGTGAGAGATATGGCGGTAGAGAACGAGACTCCAGAACAGAGATGAGACACTCTTGGGACTTGGTTTGCCAGCCCATCAAGCTGACCCTTTTTGAGGTTCAACTTGTCAACCCATTGAGCCAATTACAGACCGGATAAAAACCCACATCACTTATACCCTGAAAAAAGGAACAAAGACACAGGAATGATATAAAGAATCTGCTCAAATAGACATTGCTGAATTTCCTTACTTTGTTACCCTTATATCTTACCCCCTTACCCTATAATACTTCTACATGTCAGACTGCTCTTGATCAAAACTCTGCATAAAAATACACAGGGATTTTTTTTAAAGTTCTTTGTCTATTATTCCTAAAGTCTCCTGTGACATAAAACTTTGGTTAAATAAACTTTGATATGCGTTTCTCATAGTAGTCTGTCTTTCTTTTATGGTTCATTCATTAAATTATCTGTAGATGAGAACAAGGTATTATTTCTTCCATGCTGTAATTGTCAGACAGCTGACTCGACCAACCCAGTGCCCTGCCGCCCTTGACTCAGCAGCTCTTGACAGTCCTCAGTCCTCCTTCAGGCATTGCCTAATGGCAAGAGACCACCACAATTTTACTCCAATGTTAAATTAGTTTTCTGTTCCACCTGATGCATGACTTTGCAGTACCAATTTGCTAAATTTTGAGGGGAGTTATTATGGAGGATTAGGGTTTGTGGAGATTTTTGCTGAAAAAGAAGAAAGAGAAAATGAATGGTGATTAAAGTATTGAGAATATTTGCTACAACTGACAATACAGAAGTTCTCAATATGTGTAACAGTAAGCACTGTCTTTTATGGACCAACATATCCAAGGAATTCTTGCATCCTTAGATTCCTAGCTGTTGTTTGGTTGCAAGGGTCAGTTTATTTTTAATTAAATTAAATTCCTTAATCACCTCTCCTCCTACTGAAGACAAGTCTCTCAATTTCCCTTTGACTTCAAGTTGGGGAAAAATAAAAACAAAAAACAAAACCTCTTGGATGCCTTGCAAAATTCTACAAATCAGACTTCATGTCATCATCATAAAAATACTATTGCTGGAAGGAGTAATTTTGTTCAGGAGAAAATAATTTTAGTCATTAATATGCAAAGCAATTTGGTATTATTTCAAAATCTTATTTTCATTAAAATAGTCATCTTTCTCACATATATCACCAAAGGATCATGTGATTTTCACATTCCCATTTTTTCCTAAAAATAAGATCATTCTCAAAATAAACTTTCCTTCTAAATAGTAATATTTTAGAATTAAAAATTTCCTAATTCTAGTTATCTGTTATCAGATATTGGAGTCAAGTCTCAGAAGACTCTCTGCAAAAAGTGCCTTATAAAATATATCTAAAATTAGTCTTTTTATCATAATATGTCATACATTTTACCTGGAACATAACCAAACTGAAGAAGCATTAAGGTGGTATTCAATATGGTTGAATATATAAACGTATTTGATTACCCTGGTCATAAGAAAATGATCTTCAATGATCGATCTTTCTATTTCCAATAGCCTTTGAGAATTATACCAGATACACCTCACCCAACGTACAAATGTAGGACTAAATGAAGACACACAACAATTTGTTGAAATTGAATCTATATAAATGTATATGCCAAATTCTAAAGTTTGAAATATTTATACAGCAATTTCTTATATCTTGTGATCCCTGTAGCTTCTTTGCTGATTTCAACAAACAAAAGTTGTTTTATACTCATTTCCCAGGGAAAAAGACAGTCTAAAGTAGTCTTTTCTAACTTTTGAATTTCACACGTCCTTAAGGAAAGTAGAAAGAGTCTGGCATAAGCAATAGGTTTTTGGAGAGAGGTATGAAAAACAGAATGCGAGCAATGCCTCTTCACAGTGGGGAAATAAATGCCTGAATGGAAGGGAATGCACAGGGATGCAGCAATGAGTAAAGGGGAGCCATTTTCTGCAAAATAAGTTTACTGTTTCCTGTCCCATGATCCTATCCAAGAGGAATAAAACACCCCTGAAATATTTGCATGACTTAATAGCCGGTGCAGCATATATCTGGTTTTTGTTTTTGTTGTTGTTGTTGTTGTTTTGTTTTGTATTTTTTTAGGCAGAACTAGAAGAGCTAGGAAACTCAAGAAAAAAATCAATAGTTACATGAAGAAAATAAAGAGATGGGATTAGGCAATCTCATATACTTTTGTCATGGGATTATAACAATAGTTTCCAACAGTGGGGCTTTGAGACTAGAAATGGCAGATAATTTAGCAGCAAACTGCATGCACTAACAAGTAAGGATATAGCAGGATGATGAATGTTTTAGTAAGTACCACAATTAACAGATGATGATGAGAACCAGATGAATCCCTTTTGGAAACAATTGACAATTCAATCAACAATTTCCTAAACAATAAGAGAATTATTTGCCTCATTTAACAAGAGATGAGGGAGTTTGATTAGTTTAGTGGCACAGTGATGTCACCAAGGCCCTGGGGTTTCTCATAGTTCTGTTAACTTTAGCTGCTTAGCATTATTTATGTATTTTTCTCAAGAATCATTGGGGAGCTACTATATATCTTGGTAACATATTCACAATGATGTCTCCAAAGGAAAAGCGAGTACTTTGCCATTGACTTTTGTTTTTATTAGGGAGGAAAAAATACAAAACAATCTACTTAGGATACCTAATGCAGTCTTCCTATTTGTATTATGAAGGATATGCTTACACCTGGATGAAATGCAAGTGAAATAATTGACATTCTGGTATTTTTTAGCTTCGAGAATGTGCGGCATTTTATATTTTTTACTGTGATGATCAGTCTGGTGTGGTTACAAGTGAAGACACAGGAAAGGTTTATAAAAACAAAGTTTATTATTCTCATCTAGGGATAGGTGCCATGGGCACATCACAAAGTCCAGGTAGAAAGACACCATGATGGTCAGTAGTCAGTAGACAAGAAACAGTGAGGAAGTGCTTAGGTGATAGACTTTACTGGGGTTTGCCAGGGAAAGTCAAAGCAGGGAGTTGTAAACAACTTAAAATTGTTTGGTATGAATAATTTGGGGAAGCTTTGAGCTATAGCTGTAAGTTCTCATTGCCTGTTCCCTGGATCTGAGATCATTAAGAAAAAGACATATTGTGCCCTGAGGTACAGAGGCCAGATAGTAGAGATATACCTGGCTTGGTTAGTGTACACATCAAAGGCATGCTTCTGGCTGTGTTCTTTGCAATCTTTAAAAATTGACTAGCCTAAAGAGAGATAGTCTCTCAGTCAGGAGGATTTTTTTAAAAACTAAAAGCATCACAAAATAGAGAATATTAATATTATGCATCATCATTGCAAACAATAATAATATAAAAACAAAATAAAATATATATTAATTTATATTATTGTTGCATATATGTATTATATGTATATAGGCAAACAAATAGATGGTGAACTCTTTTGACAGGAAGAAACGATGAAAGAAAGTTGAGGGAAAGGGAGAAAATGTGTGTTTACCACAGAGAGCAGGAAAAAATCCAGTAACATAAACACCTAAAAGTGCAATGAGAACACAATATCATTTTTATGATATATCTTTCAAAAAATGCATGAAATAAACTTAGAGCATAATTATGAGGAAATATCAGATAAACCAAAGTTAATTAATATTCTAATAAATATATGGCCTGTAATCTTCAAAATTCTAAGAACTACCTTGGATTGAATGAGACTACAGGAATACCATATCTAAATTCTATGTAAGATCTTGAATGAGGTTATTCCATTATTGGAACATTAATAAAACTGGAAAGGGAACTGGGAACTAACTTACTACAGAGCTTTCAATCTTGATGAATATTCAATGGACATGTGGGAGAATGTCTTGACTGTTAAACAATGAACTACAGATTAACTGGAAGCTATTATGCCTATACATTACTGAAATAATCGTAAAGATAGCATGTCTACAATCTATTCTCAGAAAACTAAGAAAAAAACAGGCTTTGTACTATTTTGTAAATTGACATTGTTAATAAATAAAAACAAAACAACAATAGCAACAAATTAAACCCAGAAAGATAACAGTCAAAAGCTCAAGTAAGAGACCTCTTTTGTGAAAGCTTTCCTAGTTCCTGACATTGTTTCCTAGTGAGGAAAAGGCAAAGGAAGAAAGAATTTCTAAAGTGTGCAGGCTTGCTAAAGGGGATGAAAAACAAGAGCCCTTTGACTAGGGACTAGAGAGTTAAAATTTGTGAATCCCTTAGAGAAAGGTCTTTCCTTGTAAGATAACTGAGGACCCAGGCCTGAGAATGGCTTCCTTCCTTCAACCACAGTTTGAAAGGACACTGGGGAAATGTACTCTTGGATTGAGAAAGACCTAGAAATCACTACAGCTGTAAGCATTCATTTTAGAACACAGCACTTATGTTGTTTGTCATGCATACATATTCTCTCTTTTTTTAATGCAACTGCTTCTAGGGAGGAAAATTGACTGACTAGGGACAGGGAAGTAGAGACATTTTGTTGTGTACTTTTGAATTGTATATTATATGCGTGGGTTGTCTGTTCACAACAATGAATAATGTTTACATAAATATATGCCATTATTTTTTAATGTACCTATGTTGAAATAGGAGATCACTGCTCCCCAATTTTTCTATTGGTAGAAAAATGTGGATTTCTAAGTAAGAGAATGAATGAACTAGAAGGTAACTAAGGTTCACATTCTTTTTACAAATAAGTTTAGTTTACTGAGGTCATGGGTACTTAACTTCTTGGTAGACTTTCTTTAATCAATTTTCTTAAGCCTTAGAATAAGAATACATTCCGGCAAGTTTTAATATTCTTTTTTGTGTTTATTTTAGTTTTTTTTAAATTGAGTATTTTCTATTTTAAAGAGTCATTACAGATACTTTAGGGAAATGCTGGGTAACTATTTATCAGAAGCTCTTATATGTAACTAGAAGCTATTATTCAGCAAAATGCATAGACACACATAGTTGAACTACAAACTGAATGGAATTAACCCTAAGTTTTAGGACTTAGAATAGTAAAGTTATTTAATCGTTGTGTAAAGATCAGAATCCAAAATATAGAATATTTTTAAATGCTAATAAACATAGATAAATTGACCAGAATAAATAAGACCATGTCCAATAACATAGGTATATTGCTTTTAAATCAAGTTGCAAATGCAATACAAAATTGTTAGCTTCAAATAACAGAAAACTACAATAATAGTAGCAAGTATTCTTTATATTGATTCAGATATATAAATATCAGTTGTCAACCATTGATCTTTTTAGGTGCAGAAAGATTTTCTTTAAATATGAGAAATATACCAACCTACTTCCTGTTATCCTGAAAATTAAACTTCATAGGGTCTAGAACTGCCATGTAATATTAATAAGAGGATATTAATGACAGAGCAGTCTAACTTACAGGCTGTATTGAGTATAAACATAAATTTAACTCATATTTTTGCAATCATGCTTTGAAAATTGTACCATTGTATGAACATATAGGATGATATTAGAAATATAAAACTTTGTATAAAGCAGTTTGGAAAAAGTAAAATAAAAAGTTTACCTGGAAAAAAATGTATTTTCAGTCTTCAGTAAAATATTTTCTCATGTACATATGCACAATTCAAGAATATCTCTTTTTATTATTTAACTTCTCTTTTATTTTGAATTATTAAAAAATCTCATATTCATAGAGTTTTAGCAGGTATGACAATTTTTTAATTATAAAAGTCTGACCAATTTTTAAGTGTACAGTTCAATAGTGTTCAGCATATTCACAATATTTTGAGACAGATCTGAAGAAATGAAGAAAATTTTATCTACAAAACTGAAACCTTATATTCTTTAGCCACAATTTCTATTTTTCCCTCCCACAGCCTTTGGTAACAATCATTTTACTGTTTCTATCAATTTACCCATTTTAGATACCTGATATAAGGAGAACTATGTAGTATTTTTTAGATGGAGTCATTTCCCATTCACATCACATCCTCAAGGTTCATTTACATTGCACAATATAACTTCTTTTAATGACTGAATAATATTCCATTGTACACACATGTCACATTTTATTTGTTCATTTTCCCATCATTAAACATTTGGATTGTTTCTATCTCTTAGCTATTGTGAATAGTGCTACAATATACATCGGAGTGGCAACAAATAAATGAAAAAATGATTGGCTTCATTTATCAGAGAAATGAAAGTCAAAACCACAAGATATTACCTCATACTGGTCAGGATGGCTATCATTGAAAAGCAAAAAAACAATAGGTGGTGATACGTCTGTAGAGAAAAGGGAACACTTCTACCCTATTGGTAGGAATGTAAGCAGTTCAATCATTGTGGAAAGCAGTTTGTTGATTTCTCAAAAGTGTTTCCCCCTCTTCAAATTTTTTGGCGTAACCAGGAGGTTTGATGTTAATTCATCTTTAAATGTTTGATAGACTTCTCCAATGAAGCTATCCGATTCTTAACTTTTCTTCATTAGGAGGTGAAGATGATAATGCATGGCACAGTCTCACTATTTGCAATAGATTTTTAATGAAATCTAACATTTATAGGGTGTGGGTTTTCTTTATTCTAGATTAATTAATTTGAAGGGGCATTGATGGGGATGCAAATATATCACATTTTTCTTCCCCTTGCTGTGAGAACGCTTAATGATTTTATGCTGATCTGGGTACTGTAGCTTTCCAGTTAACTCATAACTTCTAGAGTTCTGGTCTGTTTATTATTATTTTAATTTATTTGTATGAAAATGTGAGTCTGAAGTTTCTAGTCTTCCATTTTCATTTGTTCTTTTTGAGATGTTTGTTTCTGAATTTTTTAATTGAAAATTCATATGAGCATTAAGGTGAAAAGTTAAAACATTTCAGTTAAATTATTTCATGTATATGATGGTACAATGGCTTGAAATTATGATATCTTTCCAATTGCAATATATATTTTAAATTATTACAGAATAATAAGCAGAGACTTTAGGTAAAGTAAATTTAAAAAATTAAAAATATAAACATAATTACATTACTATAAAATGATCTGCTTATTATGTAATTATTTTGTCCTTTTTTAGGAATATACAATTTTTTTTAATGTATTCAAATTAATATTTCCCTTCTCTTCAACTTTTGGACTAATTGCATCGGTCATCTTTATTTCAGTGAACAATATATTGATGGTGTTGTTTTCATGTCAATCTACACAATCTACACAAGTATTTATTAGTAATGACAAAACAGTACTCACTGTGTAAATGTATATCTAAACAATCCACTTATTAATACATTATTTTTGTTTCTCACCAACCATTACTAAAATAAACAAAACTAATATGAGATACCACTACATATATTTTTGTACATTTGTTTGATTATTTTATTAAGGAAATTATTAGAGGAGTAGTTTCCAGGTTAAAAAGCATGTATTTTTGTATGTGTCATATATCTTATGTTTAATAACATTTTGTTTTATTATCAAATATTTTATAATTTTTAATTTTAATAGCTTTGGGGATTACAAATAACTTTTGATTACATGGCTGCATTTAATAGTGGTAAAGAAGTCTGATAATTAGTTGTGCTCACCACTACCTCCTGTGCACATTGTACCTGATAAGTATTTTTTTTGTCACCCATCCATTCCCACTCTCCTCCTTCTGAGTATCCAATGCTCATTGTATCATTTTCTTTTTTCTTTTTTTTTTTTTGAGTTGTAGTCTCATCCTGTTGCCCAGACGGGAGTGCAGTGGCCACTCCCGGCCACCACAGCCTCAGCCTACTGGGCTCTGGCGATCCTTCCACCTCAGCCTTCCGGGTAATGGAACCACAGGTGCGTGCTACCATGCCCGGCTAATTTTTTATATATTATAGAGATGAGGTCTTAGATAGTTGCCCAGGTGGGTCTCAAACCCACAGGTTCAGGCAATCCTCTCACCTCAGGCTCCCAACGTGTGGGATTACAGGCCAAGTCACCGAACCTGACTCATTGTATCATTTTCTATACTTTGGAATATCCTTAGTTAAGCTCCCACTTATTAGTGAGAAAATGTGATTTTTTTTTACTGTTAGTTCAATTAGGATGATGTTATTCAATTCCATCCAAGTTGCTACATAAGATATTTCTTTCTTTTTGACAGCTAAATAGTATTCCATTGTGTATATTTACACCTTATTTTCATTATCAAGTTATCAATTGATAGACATTTCAGTTAATTCCACATATTTACAATTGTGAATTGTGCTGCAGTTCACATGTGAGTACAAGTGTCTTTGCTATATAATGATCTCTGATCCTTTGGGTACATACCTCGAAGTGAAATAGCTGATCAAATGGTAAACTTTTTGTTCTTTAAGCAGTCTCCATATCAATTTTCATAAAGGTATACTAATTTACAACCCCACCAACAGTATATAAACCGTATCTATTAAAATGATCACATAATTTTTGCTTTATTTCTGATGATGTGGTGAATCCTACTTATTGATTTGCATATGTTGAATCATCCTTGCATTCCTGAGTAAAAACCCACTTAATCATGATGCATTTTTTAAGTACTGTTGAATTTGCTTAGCTAATATTTTGTTGAGGATTTTCCCTATAAGCATTGCCTTTCACTGCTTCAATGCCAGCAACTATTGATTTTTTGTTTTTAAATAATAACCATTCTGACTAATGTAAGGTGATTTTAATCTGCATTTCCCTGATAATTAGTGAGGTTGAACATTTTTTATTTGTTTGTTGGCCATTAGAATATCTTCTTTTGAGAGGTATCTGCCTGTTCATATCATTTGCCAACTTTCTAATGGAGTCATTTGCTTTTTTCCTGCTGATTTGTTTGAGTTCTTTATAGATTCTGGATATTAGTCCATTGTTAGAGGTATAGTTTATGAATATATTCTCCCATTCTGTAGGTTGCCTTTATGCTATGTTGATTTTTACTTTTGCAGTGCAGAAACTTTTTATTTTAATTAAGTTTCATTCATTTTTGTTTTTCCTGCATTTTCTTTTGGTATTTTAGCCATAGTTTTTTGTGTTTTTTTTTTGCTTAGAATGTCCAGAAAAGTTTTTCCTTGGTTATTATAGAATTTTTATGCTTTCAAGTCTGACATTAAAGTCTTTAATCTATCTTGAGTTAATTTTTCTATATGTAATATAGAATATAGTAATGGGGATCAAGTTTCATTTTTCTGAATTGAGTATTCATTTTTTCCAGCACAATGTTTTGGTAAGATGTCCTTTCCTCGGTTTTGTTTGCTTTGTCAAAGATCAATCATTTTAGGGATCTGGGTTTGTTTCTATGTTCTCTAGTCTTTTCCATTGTTCCATGTGTCTGCTCTTGTACTAGTACCATGGAGTTTTCATTACTACAGTCTTGTAGTACAATTTGATGTCAAGTAATGTAATGCCTCCAAGTTTGTTCTTTTTGCTTATGATTGCTTTGTCTATTATGGTTCTTTCTTGATCCCACATGAATTATAGGATTGCTTTTTCTAAAATTGTAAAAAATAATGGTGGTGGTAGTTTGATGGGGATTGCATTGAATCTGTAGATTACTTTAGATAATATAATTATTTTAGCAATGTTAATTCTTCCAATTCTTGAAAATAATATTTTTCTCCATTTGTGTTCTCTGCAATTTCTTTCATTAATGTTTTGTATCCTCTTTGTAGACATCTTTCACCTCCTTAGTTAAATAAATTCCTAGGTATTTTAGGGTTTTGGCAGTTATTATAAATAAAATTAAGTTCTTGAGTAGATCTTCAGCTGATTGGTTGTTATCAGTGTGTAACAAGACTGATTTGTGTGTGTTAATTTTGGAAATCATTACCAAATTTATTTATCAGTCTGAGAAGTCTTTAAGAGGAGTCTTTAGGATTCTCTAGATATAATATCATATTGTCAGCATACAAAGATAATTTGATTTCTTATTTTCCAATTTGGACACATTTTATTTCTTTTTCCTGTTTGATTGCTATGGCTAGGACTTTTATTACTTTGTTGAATAAGAGTGGTGAAAGTGGGCATGTTTTCTTTATTCCAGTCAAGGGGAAATACATTTAGTTTTTCTCTGTTCAGAATGGCATTGGCTGTGGGCTTGCCATATATGGCTTTTATAATTTTGAGGTTTTTTTTTTTTCTATGCCTATGTTGCTGGAGGTTTTTATTATGAAAGAATGCTGAATTTTATCAAATGCATTTTTATCTATTAAAATAATCACATAATTTAGTTTTTAGTCCTATTAATATGGTGGATCCTATTTATTGACTTGTATCTGTTGAACCATCCTTGTATCGCTGAGAAAAAAATATACTTGATCATAGTGCAATTTTTTTAAGTACTGTTGAATTTGGTTTACTAATACTCTGATCAGGATTTTCACATCTACATTAACAAGGAATATTGATCTGTTGTGTGTTTTTTGTTGTTGTTTTTGTTTTGTCTCTTCCTGGCGTTGGTACCAGTGTAATACCAGATTTGTAGCATGAGTTAAGAAGAATTTCTTCATATTCAATCTTGTGTAATATCTTCAGTAAAATTGGTACTAGTTATTTGAAAGTCTGATAGAATTTTGCTGTAAGCCCAGTAGCCTCTCTTTTTATTTTTTGGTGGGGAGAGATTTTTAATTACTGTGTCATCTCACTATTTGCTATTGGTCTGTTCAGAGTTTCTATTTTTTCTAATTCAAAGTTTGGAGATTTCATGTTTCCAAGAATTTATGAATTTCCCCTAGATTGTCTAGATTGATCTTATAGAGGTGTCTACAAAAATCTCAGGTGATCTTTTCTATTTCCATCATACAATTTGTAACATCTCCATTATTGTTTCTGATGGAGCTAATTTGAATCTTATCTCTTTGCTTCTTAATTAATCTAACTAGCAGTCTATCAATTTTTGTTTATCTCTTCAAAGAAATCAATTTTTTAATTGTTTTTATTCTTTGTATTTTTTAACAATTTCAAGGTCACTTAATTCTGCTCTGATCTCCATTATTTATTTTCTTCTGCTAGTTTTGACTGTGCTTTGTCTTTTTCTGGTGCCTTGAGGTGTGGTGTTAGGTTAGCAGTATGTGTTCTTTCAGTTTTCCTAATGTAGGGTTGAAGCACTATAGCTATTTTTCTGAGCCTAGCTCTGGCTATGTACTAGAGGTTTTGATAATTTGTTTCATTGTTGTATTCATTGTGAGAAATCTTTAAATTCCCATCTTGATTTCATCATCAACTCAAAGATCATCAAATGGCAGATTGTTTAACTTCCATGTTTTTGCTTGACTTTGCGAACTCTTCTTCGAGTCAATTTCTAGTTTTGTTCCACTTTGGTCTGAGAATATGCTGGATATAATTTTTGATTTTTTTAAAAAATTATTGAGACAATTTGTGGGCAACTGTATGTTTTATTTTGGAAAATATTTTATGGGCTGATGAGAAAAGTGTATATTCTGTAGTTTGGGGGTAGAATATTTCCTAGATGTCTGTTACTTCCATTTGCTCTAGGATCTAGTTTAACTCCAAGAATTATTTGTTGACTTTCTTGGGGGGGGCAGCCCCCAAAAAGAGATTTAGAGGGTCCCTGGAAGGTGGGGCAGTGTCAGCGAATATTCTAAAGAAATAAGGAGAAAGAAAGAGACTGGACTCTGTCTAGTGCAGAAGCCGATTCTGTAGTAAGGATAGATATAAAGAGAAAGAAAGAGAAAGAAAGTGGACAACTGTTCAGTGAAATGAACAGAAGCCATTTATTGGGACCAACCACGAATCTTTTATCCCAAATTTTTACATGTTAAATCACAAGACTTTCACGTGAACACAAGGCCAGGTGGATGAGGTGCATCCCTCCCCCCCACCCATCAGGTGTTTTCTTAAGCATGAGGAAGAACAATTCCAATCAAATCACAAGACTATTATGTGGACACAAAGCCAGGTGGATGAGGGACATCCCCCACCCACCAGGTGTTTTCCCAAGTATGAGGAAGGACAATCCCAAAAATTATCTCACTGTTCCTTATGCTTGGTTTATGTTCCTCAAAGGCAACACAACAATTCTAACATCATAAAATTCTAATATTCAATAACTTCTAAAATTTATTCATATCCAACACCTAATGACTGACTTAAATCCTAATACCTTTCTATTTTGTGCTAACTTTACCTG
Source organism: Cephalopachus bancanus (assembly GCA_027257055.1). Lineage (NCBI taxonomy): Eukaryota > Metazoa > Chordata > Mammalia > Primates > Tarsiidae > Cephalopachus > Cephalopachus bancanus. The sequence goes on along the minus strand of JAPVLO010001699.1, from coordinate 19,322 downwards.
TACTTTAAAAAACTCTTAATTATAGGTCAGACCACTTCCTAAAGAATGTGGCCCAGTCCAAAGATCATGCTGGGCCATTTCCAGGAACAATTAATTATGATCTCTTAACAAAATGGCTATTCTAAAATCCTATGTATCTATCTTAATTTCTATAAAAGTTTCTAATTTCTAATCCTGATATATAAGGCTGATCATCAGCAATAAAGCTTCTAAAATAAAACCCAAATACAAACGGTAATTGTACTAAAGCCAAAACTGCAATTAGTAGAAAGTGGGGACAATGAAATTTCTAAAGTTAGTTAAATTCTTATAAAACCTCAAAGTATCATGTATGGTCATGCTTGGGCTAACATAATTCCCTGATGTAGCATGACCTATTCTAAAATACTTTCTATGAATAAAATAAACTCAGTTTCTATTATAAGTGAAAAAACTTACACTAATTGTAACTAAAGAACTGGTTTAAAAGAATGCAGCCCAGCCCAAAGTGGATGGTGGGCCCTTAGGAATGTGGCCCAGTCCAAAGTTCATGTGGGCCATTTCTGGTAACCCTAAATAATCATCTATACCATCTAAAGCTGGAAAAAACTCTCTAAATGTATATACTAATTCTACAAATATACTTTTAAATCTTAAAAAGAAGTTTGTATCATGTATAACACTCCCAAATGTGATCTGAGTTTGAACTGTGTTAAGTTTAAAGCCGAAACCACAGTCTGTGAGAAACGGGATCAATGGATCCCTAGAGTCAGCCTTGCCTGTCATATTCTTAGAACTTCATGCTTAGATCATCAAAATCCCTGCCAGTGGGTAACGCTAAACAACAAAGAAAGGAGGAGGGAATGGGCCTTCAGCTCCTGAACCAAACCTGGTCTCAGGGTCCCCAGTCCACCTGGATCCCTAAAGCTCAAGTGGGCCTCCGTGGCCGGCTCCCAACACTTTCTGCCTTAAATATCTGTTTATTGATATCAATGGAATGCTGAAATCTCCCAATAGTCTTGTATTGCCATCTACCTCTTTCTTCAGGTCTAGTAGAATTTGTTTTATAAAGCAGGGAGGTCTGATGTAGGATGCTTATATATTTAAAATTGTCTTCCTGTTGGCTGTGCCCTTTTATCATTGGTCTTTTTTAATGTTAATTTATTGTCCATTTTATCTAACATGAGAATGGCTACTCCTGCTTGTATTTGGTTTTAATTTGCGTGGAATATTTTTTCCACTCCTTTATTTTAAATCTTTGTTCAGTGAGTCTTTTGAAAGCAGCAGATATGTGGATTGTGTGGGTTTTCTTTTTAGAAATCCATTCTGTCTATCTTTATCTTTTGAGTAAGATTCTGAGACCATTTACATTCAAAATTATTAATGGTATGTAAAGTATTATCCATTCATCATGCTGGTTGTTATCCAGTTGTTTTATCTATTTATTTACTTACTTTATTTTCTCTATTGAATTGATGTTCTACAAGCCCTGTGAGATTTATGATTTCCAGATTTTTCTGCCAGTGTATATAGACTGCTTGTTTCAGTTTTTTGAACTCCTTTGAGTATTTCTTGTCAAACCAATCTAATGGTGACAAGTTCCCTCATCATTTGGTATTTTATTGTCTAAGAAAAATTTATTTCTCCTTTATTTATAAAAATTAACTTTTCAGGATATTAAATCCTTGATTGAATATTATTGTGTCTGAGGAGATTGAAGATAGGGTCCCAATCTCTTCTGGATTTTAGGCTTTCTTCTAAGAGATTAGTTTTTAGTCTGGTAGATTTATAAGTTATTTGATGCTTTAGTAACACTGATGTAAAATTCTTTTCTTCACATTAACTTTGCACAACCTGATTATTATAAGCCTCAGGGATGACTTTTTTTATTTCTTGCAGTGAATCTTCTGGGGATTCTTTGTGCTTCTTCCATTTGGTTATTTAAACCTTTGGCAAATTCAGGGAAGTTTTCTTCCATTATTTCCTCAAACAGGATTTCCAAACCTGTTGTTTTTCGTTTCTTCTTCAGGAACACCTATGATTCTTAGGTTTAGACAATTAACATAGTCCCACATTTCTTAAAGACCTTGTTTCATTCTCTTGAAACTTTTTTCTTTTCTGTTGTCTGAGGTTATTAATTCTAATGCCGTATCTTTAAATTCTATGATCCTTTCTTCTACTTATTCTAATCTATCCTTGAAACTTTTCATTGTGTTTTGTACTTCCCTAAATGATTATTTTAATTTCAGAATTTTAGCTTTTTTGTTTGTTTTTGAGGTCTATTTCTTTGAGAATTTTAAATTGATTTCCTAAATAGGTTTTTTATTAACCTTCTTTATGATGGCTTACAACTTTCTCCTGAATATCATTGAGTAAGTTTATAATAAACTGTTAAATTCTATCTATGGACTTTCAAATATTTTATTTCAGTTTAGGACTATTACTGAAGAGTTAGTGTGATCTTTTGGAGGCATAAAAAACTAAATTTTATGTTTTCAAAAGTAAGTTTCTATTTTTTTCTCATTTGGGTAGATGATTTTTTCTTATTTGAAGTTGGTGGGGCTAGCATATGTACTATTAATTATTTATAGCTTTGTTGTGGTGAGTTTCTCAACTGCCATCTATGACAGTCCTATGCAGGGTACTTACGGCATTCTGAGTGGCCAGGGTGTCTTTGAAAGTGGTGTTAGCTGGGGTCTAGGATCAGCCTTTCCCCAAAGCTGAGCTATTGTATCAGATGTACTGGGTTATGCTGTTGGCCTCCAGCCAGGAGGTGGCACTGGTGGGAGTGAGCCAGCTCTGAGGGTTGCTGCGGGCTTTCTGTTTGGCTTGTGTTGCTCCAAGAAAGTGCCCACCCAACCTGGATTGAGGGTATAGCTGTGAGGATTATTCAGATTATCTCTCTGTTCTGAGTCTTTGAGAAGGTTGCAAGGGAAAAAGAACTCAAGCACTCCCCTCTGTATGCATTCTTGGCAACTCCATGGGGGATTGGTGGAGAGTTCCTAGCCACTGGGTTAATGCTTGCAAGCCAAGTCGGCACAAAATAATTTGCTATAGGACTGGGAAGTTGCTAGGGCAATGAGTCTCACCCAACTCCCCTGCCTTAGCCTCAGACAATCCACATTCTGAATTTCAAAGTACAATCTGCCTCAAGGTCTTAGGTGCTCTAATGACAGCCTGTGTAGTAATGGATTGTCTACCTACATGGAGTTTGCTCTTGGGGTCATCTCCTTACAGGTCACCTAGAAAGTAGCAGTCAACAAGGGTTGAGTTTCTGGGATATTATGGCCCACGCTGCTCAGGGCTTTTGTTTTCCCCCTCAACCCCCGAACTACTCCACGTGGGTTTTGGTAAGGAAGTTTTCTGAGGGACTGGATTTCCACAAGTCTCATAGGTCATTTCAAGTCTGTGGCAGGAGCACAGAATTTCTGAATTTTCCTCATTTTTCTTCCTCACTGTGTCTGGATGCTGCTCTTTGTCTGTGCCATAGTCTGGGTGACAGTCTGGTTAGTTACAATCCAGGTCAATTGTTTTTCCTCTTCTTTGCACTATGTGGCTGTTATCACTTCTTTGCTAATTCACAGAGCATGCTGCTGGTTTTATTTTTCTCTAGGTGCTGAGAAAACTCTATTTTGGTTTACTCCATAAGAGAAACACACGCTAGCTGCCTCTCATCAACCATCTTAACCCCCTTGCACACATAATATATTAAACAAAAAAACTGCTGTCCTAAAAGTTGGCATCTGTTAACTTTTTGAAAGGTATGATAGTATGTATTTTTCTATACTCATCTCAATACTATAGTATATTAATTGTTTTTATGCTTGAAAAATAATTATTTTAAATTGATAATAGAAAATATTTTATTTGTAATATTTATATTTAACTTTTAGTGTTTAGTATATTGCGGGAGTCCAGCCCCACAAGGGTGGTGAGATTTCCTGAGGGAGAGATGGATAGGCGAAGGATGAAAACATTATACTCAGACACCTGCTTCCTGAACAGATGACATTTAATGTTAGCTAGGGGAAGGCTTTTATACCATTTGTAAAGGGGCAAGACAAAGAAAATTCCTTCACATACATATCCTCTAAAATTACCACCATCTAGTGGTCTTAGCAAAAATAAGCCAATAACCCTATAAACATTCAGACAATGAGTCTTATTCATAAAGCCAAGAATGATAGTTTTAGTCCAAAGTCCCGAATTACAGTCCCTGAACTGTATCCAGAAAGTTTCTAAGTGCAAAGTTCTTCATGTAGCAGTAGTTCTCCTTCTGGAACTTCTATGACCTTCAGAGCTTTGTAATCCCCTTTCTTGTCCAGGTGTCTTCATTACTTTTCTCTTATCCTGCAGTGTTTATTTCTAAAGAGAACTCAAAATAAACTTTTAGTAATGTTTTCCAGGCCCCCAAGGTTGCTTTCTGTCTTTAGGTAATCTATCATAAAAGTGTCTGAGTAGGATATTATGAGTTCAGTGAAAACCCACTCTATAAACGTTAACTTCAAGTTTTAACTATTGAATTAAGTAAAAACCTTAGGACAAAGATTAATACCTAAGTCCTAAGTCAGTGAAAACAGTGTTATAAATCACCTACATAACTCCTATATGTGTTAGAACTTATAAGGAATTCATAATGAACTTACTATAAACTTGTACTTCCAAAAAATATTATATCTAAACACTAAACTACATAATCCTAAATCAAATGAGTGAATATACTTATATCATTTATTACTTAAACAATATCTAGTAACTTATAACCAAGTGAAAGAAAGCATTCTTGATGTGCTTCAGGGTTTAACACTTGCATATGTTAGAAAAGGCCAAATGGCAAAGTGGGAAATGAAAAAACGAACCATGACATTTCCAGGTTAGCTGTGAGTACTTCACATAAACATGCCATTTTCTTCTTCCAAGGACTGCACAGAGTTTCTTCAGCCGTACCAACAGCAAAGATGGAAGACAGAAGGGCCTCAGCTGCCCAGACTCACTTTGTGACCTGGGGGTCCTCAGCACACCTGAACTTTGTCAATCAGGCGGGCCTCCAAGGCTGGCTCCCAACAAGTATGTGTTTTCTAATAGTTTTTATTTTTATAACAGTTTGAAGTACACAGCAAAATTGAGAGACAGGTACCAAGATTTCCCATATACCCCTCATCTTACACATAGCTTCTCTTATTCTCAACAATACCCACCAGCATAGTATATTTGCTACAATCAATGTACCTACACTGAAGCATCATTATCATCCAAAATTGTTATATTAGGTTTCACTATTGTTGTACATTCTATGGGGTTTGGTAAATGTATAATAAAATCCATCCATCATTATGTTGCCTATGATTTTTCCACTGCCCTAAAAATACCCTAGCTCACCCATCTTCAGCAACTGCCAATATTTTTACTGTATTTATAGTTTTTCCTTTTCACAATATCACTGTTGGAATCCTATCATATGTAGCCTTTACACACTGGTTAATTATACTTAGTAATATGAATGTAAAGTTCTTCCAAGTCCTTTTATAGGTTAATAACACATTCATTTTCATTGCTTAATAAAATGTTATGTTTGGGTCTACCAAAGTGTATTTATTCATTCAGTTACTGAACATTTTGGTTGCTGTCATGGTTTGGTTATAAATAAAATTTCTATAAGTGTCATATGAAGGTTTTTGTGTGGACATAAGTTTTCAACTACTTTGATTACCCAAAGCAGCATAATTTCTGAATTAGATGGAAAGAGTATACAGATTTTGTAAGAAACTGTCACATTGTCTTCTAAAGTTGCCTTTATCCTTTGGCATTCCAACCAGTAAATAATGAATGTTCATGTTCTTCTATATCTTTGCCATCATTTAGAGTTTAATACTCTAGATTTCAACTATTCTAAGACAAATGTGCTGGTATCTTGGCTTTTTAAAAGTTCGCATTTTCTCAATGATGTATTATGTGGGACATTTTTCCACAATTTTTTTTTTACTATCTGCATATTTTATTTGTCAAGATGAAGTTTTTTGTTGTTTTTGTTTTCTCGTTTTCTTTTTTTTCCATGTTCTTACTGAGTTGTCTGTTTTCTTATTACTGGATTTTATTTTTTCTATATTTGTGATAGCAGCCATTAATAAGAAGTGTGTTTACAAACCATTTACTATTTTTTTTATTTTCAAGATGTGGGGTACAATTCAGATTACGTTTTTAAGTGATCATAATATAGATGGTATTTGGGCCTCCCTTGGTCCCCACTTTTCTTTGTTTGAGATCACATATTCTTATTGATGCTATGTGTCCTCCCTTTCTTTGTTCTCCTGGCAGTGTCTTGGTATTGCCAATTCATTTCTTATAGTATATATACATTTATTTTTTTCTTTGAGTTGAAGTCTCACTCTGTCACCCAGACTGGAGTGCAGTGGCCACTCCCAGTCACTGCAGCCTCAACCTGTTGGGCTTTGGCAATCCTTCCACCTCAGCCTTCCAAGTAGCAAGAATTACAGGCATGTGCTACCACACCCAGCTGATTTTTTTATTTATTGTAGAGATGAGGTCTCACTGCCCAGGCAGGTCTCGAACCTGTGGGCTCTGGTAATCTACTCACCTCAGCCTCCCAGTGCACAGGATTACAGGCTGAGCCACCAAGCCCGGCTTCATTTCTTATAGTGTTATGATAAATTGTTAGGATCTGCTTGTGCAAAAGAGTATGTGGTACTCAGTTTTGTGGTTTTTTTGGTGACAGATCACTGAATATGACAGACTCTACATCCATCTAAGTTACTGCAAAGTCTGTAATTTTGTCCTTCTTTAAGTTTGCATAATATTCCATCATGTATATGTATCACGTTTTTTATTTTTATTTTTTTGTTTTATGTTAATATAAATAAAAGACATGGAAAGTGTTGGCCACATTTTGGATTGTTTATAATAGATTCCTTTTTAAAAATATATTCTAAATATGTGAGGTGTAATTCAGAGTTAGGTATACAAATGTTCATTATGCAGGTACACTTGATGAGATGTGGCCCCTTTCCTTGGCAGCTTCCCAATGCTACTTATTTATTTCTGTTTTTCACAGAGCCTGCACTAGTTTACACTCCCAGCAGCAGCTTAATAGTGTTCACTTTTCCCTACATTCTCTCCAGCATCCTTTTTATTTTTTATTTTTTTGAGTTATTGATGATGGTCATCCTGATTGTAGTTAGGTTGTATCTCAGTATGGTTTTAATTTGTATATCTTTGCTAACTAGTGAGGCTGAGCACTTTTTCATGTATCTGTTGGTTGCTTGTATGTCTCCTTTTGAGAAGTGTTTAGTCATATCTTTTGTACACTTTGTAATGGGGTTGTTTCTTTGAGTTACTTGTAGATCCTAGATATTAGGCTTAGAAAACTCAAAAGTCTCTTTTGAAAACCTCCTTGCATTGATGAATGACCTTGAAAATGTCTCAGGATATAAAATAAATGTCCAAAAGTCAGTCGTATTCCTATACACCAACAATAAACAAACATAAATCCAAATAAAAACACAATCTCATTCACAATAGCCACAAAATAATGAAACACCTTAGCATCTTCCTAACCAGAGAAATTAAAGACCTTTACAACAAAAACTACAAAATGCTGCCCAAAGAAGTAAAAGATGACACAAACAATTGGAAAAATATTCTGAGCTCATGGACTGGAAGAATCAACATTGTTAAGATGTCCATCCCACCCAAGACAATCTACAGGTTTAATGCAATACCCATTAAAATTACCAGCAGCATTCCTCTCAGACCAGGAAGCCACAATACAGGAATTCATATGGAACCATGAATACCCAAAACAATCCCCAAGGGGGGGAGGCATGAGGCATCATGTTCCCAGATTTTAAGCTTTACTATAAATCTACAATAATCAAACCAGCCTGGTATTGGCATAAAAACAGGCATATGAACCAATGGAACAGGACAGAGAGTGTGAAAGCAAAACATCAATTTCTCAACTAACTTATCTTCGACAAAGTCTCCACCACCAACCCCTGGGAAGAAGAGAATGTATTCAGTAAATGGTACTGGAAAAATTGACTGACCACACGCAGAAGATTAAAACAAGACCCCTAATTATCACCATACACAAAAAAATCAATTCTAAATGGATCAGAGACCAAAACGTAAACCCTCAAACTACAATAATCTTAGAAAATGCTGAAAAAGCCCTTATGGAAATTAGAACTGACAACCAATTTCTGATCAAAACTCCAAGTGCCCATGCCATAAAACATAACATAGACAAGTAGGACCTCACCAAACTTACAAACTCCTGCAAAGTCAAAGAAACCATTGACAGAGTAGGAAGACAGCCCACAGACTGGGAAAAAATAATTGCCAACTGCGAGTCTACTTTTGATAGGCAGCATGGTTGGTTCCATGTTTTTGGTAATGTAAGTAGTGCTGCAATAAAAATACATGTGTAGGTATCACTTTTGTAGAATAATTTGAGTTTCTCTGAGTATATTCCCAGGAGGGCGATTGCTGGGTTGTATAGAAGGTTGATTTTTACATCTTTTAGAAATCACCACACTTCATTCCACAGAGGTTAAACTAATTTACATTTGTACCAACGTTGTGTAAACGATCCCCTTTTCCCTCATCCTCTCTAGCATCTGTTGTTTTTTTAAGTTAATGATGGCCATCCTGGCTGGAGTTGGGTTATATCTCAGTGTGGTTTTGACTTGCATTTCTTTTATGATTAGTGAATCTGAGCATTTTTCATGAACCTCTTGGCTGTTTGTATGTCTTCTTTTGAGAAGAGTGTATTTATATGTCTTGCCCACTTTTTAATAGAGTTGTTTGTTTTTTCCTTTCAGTATGATTGATTTCCATGTAGATCCTGGATGTTAGGCCTTTGTCAGATATTGAGTTGGCAAATACTTTTTCCCATTCTGTGGGTTGTCTCCCTGATCTCTTGATTTACTTTTCTTTCAGTCAGTTGCTTATATTTTTATTCTTTTGACAGTGTCTTCCATGAGCAGAACTTTAGCAATTTCCATGAATTGCAGCTCATTAATTATTTCATAGACATCTTTGGTATTGTATATAAACCTATCCAAATAGTCATCACAAAACCAAAGGACATCTAGTGTTTGTCCTATGTTATCTTTTAGCAAGCCTATTTTGTGTTTGCATTTAGGTCTGTGATTCACATGGGTTAATTATGATGGTAGGCTTAAAGTCTATATCCAGATTCTTTTTTTTTTCTTTTGCATGTGGATGTGTTATAAAGACTGTCTTTGCTACATTGTGTTGCCTTTGCTTCTTTGTCAAATAACAGTTGACCATATTTATATCGATCTATTTCTGGTTACTCTTTTCTGGTCCATTTATCTATTTATGTATTTGTTTGGCAATACTACTGTAATTTTATAGTAATCTTAAGTTTGGTCGTGTCAGTCCTCTGACTTCATTCCTCTCTTTCACTATTACTTTGGTTATTCTGAGTTTTTTGCCTCTCTGTATAAACTTTACAATCAGTTATTGATTTCCACAAAATATCCTGAGGTTTTGATTAGGAATGGATTGGGTCTGTAAATCAAGTTGGAATAAACTAATATCTTTAAAATATTGAGTCTTAGCAGGGCTTGGTGGCTCAGCCTGCAATCCCGCGCCTTTGGGAGGCTGAGGTGAGCGGATTGCCTGAGCCCGCAGGTTCGAGACCCGCCTGGGCAGCGAGAACTCATCTCTACAATAAATCAAAAAATCAGCCGGGCGTGGTAGCGCATGCCTGTAATTCTGGCTACTCGGAAGGCTGAGGCAGAAGGATCACCGAAGCCCAGCAGGTCGAGGCTGCAGTGGCCGGGAGCGGCCACTGCACTGCAGTCTGGGTGACAGAGTGAGACACCAACTCAAAAAAAAAAAAATATTGAGTCTTATTACCCATTAGTATAAAATACGTCTACATCTATAAAGAAGTTATTTGATTACTTTTATTAGAATTTTGCAGTTTCCTCAAATAGATCTTGTTAAATTTAGAGCTAAGTATTTCATTTTTGCGGGTGTTAATGTAAGTTGAATTTTTAAAAATTTTAAATTCTATTAGGTCATTGCTAATATGCAGAAATGTAATTGATTTTTGTATTAACCTTGTATACTGAAACATTGCTATAATGCCTAATCAGTTCCTGGAGTTTTTGCTGTTATCAACTAATTTGGGTTTTCTTCATAGACAAGCATGTCATTTGTAAGCAGTGAGTATTTTATTTCTTCCTACTTAATCAATAGGCCTTTAATTTACTTTTCTTGCTTTATTGTATTAACTAGGATTTTAAATATGATATTGAAAAGAATTGGTAAGAAGAGACATTTTTGCCTTGTTTTTTTAATATCAGTGAGACAGATTCTAATTTGCTCAACATTAAATAAAATATTAACTGTAGGTTTTTATTTTGATTTGTTTTCTTTTCTAGTAATGTCTCTGTTGGGTTTTGTTACTTGGGTGCTGCTTGTTCCATAGAATGAGTTAGAAACTATTTCCTTTGGTTCTATCTTCTGAAAGAGATTGTAGAGTAATTAAAAAACTTTTAATGAAGTCTTTCTTTGAATCTGTCTAGGCTTGGTTATTTCTGCTTTGAAAGGTTATTAATTTTTATTCAATTTTAAATATATATAGGGTTATTTAGATTGGGCATTTTTTTTCTCTGTGCATTTGAACAATCATGCCTTTTCAAACTATTAGTTCATCTTATCTAGTTTATACAATACATAGGCATAGAATTTTTCATAGTATTCCTTTATTATCTTTTAATGCCAATGAAAACTGTAATGATGTCTATTCTTTCACTTTTGATATTAGCAACTTGTGTCCTCTCTTCTTGATTAGCCTGGGTAGAGGTTTATCAGATTTTTTTATCTTTCCAAATATACTTCTTTTAATTTCATTGATTTTTCATTTTTAGTGATTTCTAAGCTTTTTACTTATTTATCTTCTGCTTATTTTGAATTTAATTTGTCCTTTTCTAGTTTTTTTAGGTGAAAACTTAAATGATTGATTTAAATATTTCTTCATTTCTAATATATGCACTCAGTGCTATACATCTGTAAGCACTGCTTTTATTGCATCCCACAAATTTGATAAGTGGTGTTTTCATTTTCATTTGCTTCTAATCACTTTTATCTTTTCCTGAGAATTTGTGTGTGTGTATTATATAGAAGTGTGCTATTTAATCTTCATGTATTCTGGGGCTTTCCAGTTGTCTTCTTATTATTAAATTTAGTTTAAATCTATTGTGCTCCCAGAGAAGACAATGCATAATTTTCATTTTATGAAAACTGTTTCAGGAATGTTTTGTATCCAGAATGTGTTTTATATAGTGAATTTCACATGGGATTGAGAAGAATGTGTAACCTGCTATTGTTGGATAAAATAGTGTACAAGTGTCAATTATATCAAGTTGATTTGTGATGTATTTTCAACTGTGTTCTTAGTGATTTTCTCCCTGATGGATCCATTCATTTTTAAGATAGGTGTTGAAGTCTACAACTATACCATTTAATACATCTATTTATCTTTGTGGTTTTATCAGTTTCTGCTTCACATGTTTTGATTCTCTGTGGTTAGGCAAATACATATTAATAATTGTTATATCTTCTCACATAATTTACTTCTTTATCATTATGTAATGCCATTCTGTTTTGGGGGGGCTTGGGGGTTTTTTGAGTTGGAGTCTCACTCTGTCACCAAGGCTGGAGTGCAGTGGCACACTTATGCCCACCTCAGACTTGACCTGCTGGACTCAGGTGGTCCTTTAGCCTTCCAAGCAGCTGGAACTAAAGGCACACTCCCCATGACTAGCTAATTTTTTTGATTTTTTGTAGAGATGAGCTCTTATCAATTTTCCTAGCCTGGTCTTAATTCTATTGACTCGATCTTGACCTCCCAAAGTGCTGGGATGATAGGTGTGAGCCACCATCATCTATCATGCCTGGCCTATGATAACTTTTCTTGGTCTGATGTCTTTGACTGAGATTGATACAGTTACTCCAGTTTTCTATTGAATGTTAGCATAGTATATTTTTCTTAATACACTTTTTACAATTTATATGTACTTATATTTAAAGTGATTTTTTTATTACAGCATATATTTGTGTTTTTTATATATAGACTGTCAATCATTGTCTTTTAACTGATGGTTTAGATCATTGATATTCAAAGTGATTGTTTGATTAAAATCCACTAATTTTATAAACTGTTTTGTATTTGTTACTATTAGTTTTTCTTAATTTTTAGATTCTACTATTTCTTTTATCTTTTCTGACTTTGAATATTTAAAATGATCTAATTTTCTTTCTTTTCTTAATATATCAGTTATAAATCTTTTTTAAAAATTAGTGTTTGTCCTAGAGTTTACCATGTACACTAAACAAAAATCCAATACCACATAAAAATATAACTTCACAGGTAGTGTGAAAAGTTTATAATGGCAAAAGAAAAATAATTTCTTTCGTCAATACCTTATATTATTGCTGTCATTCATTGTTCTTATATATACACATATATGCATATATCTGTAAACAAATAATCACAAACATACATAATTGAATATATTTTAGTTATTATTATTTTGAAAAAAAATTTACCTATTAAGTTAATTACAGTAAATAGTTATGGCAATTTGGGCCTTAAATACGTCAATTAAGAGTTAGAGGGGGAGGCAAGGTGGCGACTGCATAGGTGAATTGGTGAAATTCTCTGAACGGACCAAGACTGCATACTGCTGAATAGACAGACTGTAAAGCAGAGGGAAAAGTGAACAAAGCCAGAAGACCCTCATAAGGAAGAACAGGACATTGCAGAAGAGAAATAAAAGCAACCCCACCTTCTCTCAAAAACAGAATTGTAGACAGGGAAGGAAAGGGGGAGAGGGAGAAAAATCTACAGAAATGAAGAAAACCGAAAGAAGAGTATGGGTCACTCCCAGATGCGTGGGAGAGCAGACACTGAGAAAACTGACTTTGGAGTGCAAACAATGAAAAGTCCCCAGAATGAAGGGTCTCAAACTGCAAATGTAGATATCAAAACAATAATGGAGAGATTAAAAAGAATTGAGGAGACACAAGAAGAAACTAGGAAGGAGCTGATATCTGAGATAACAGTAATAAAGAATACTGTGAATGCAATAAATAACAAGTTCATAAGCATGGAAAGCAGAATTACCCAAGCAGAAGAAAGAATCTCAGAGCTTGAGGACCAAAATATAGAAATAACCCAAACTCTTAAAAACACAGAATATAAGCTCAAAAAGACAGAACAAAATCCTCAACAGATGAGTGACTACCTCAAGAGGCCTCACCTAAGAATAATCAGACTCCCCGAGGCAGAAAGAGAAACAGAGACCACATTGGAACAAACTATCCATGAGATCATTCAAGAAAATGTCCCTTATCTAATCAGTGATGCAAAAATTCAAACACAAGAGATTCAGAGAACCCCCGCAAGACAACAAATGAGAAGACCAACTCCTAGACACATAATAATTTGCCTAAATAAAGTAGGCACAAAAGAAAAAATCCTAAAGGCAGCAAGAGAAAAAGGCCAGATCACATACCAGGGAAGACCAATCAGAATAGCAGCAGATTTATCTGCAGAAACCATGCAGACTAGGAGAGCTTGGAGCCCTATCTTCAAAGTCCTAAAAGATAAACAATTTCAACCAAGAATAACCTACCCGGCCAAGCTAAGCTTCATCAGTGAGGGAGAATTAAAATCTTTCCCAGATATCCAATCCCTAAGAACTTATGCTGCCACCAAACCATCTCTACATGAAACACTTAAGAAAGTACTAAACACAGAAGAAAAGGAAAAAAGAACAACATTCTTCTCAAGAGTACAGGGAAAAGAATAAAATATACACGAACCAACCCCAAAACCAAAAGAAAGACAAAAAAAAAGAAAAAGAAAAAATCAAGCAGAAGAACAACAACTCAATAAGAACTCCATGATAGGGACGAACTCTCACATTTCAATAATTAGTCGGAATGTGAATGGACTAAACACACCACTGAAAAGACATAGAATGACAAAATGTATAAAATATCACCAGGCAACAATATACTGCCTTCAAGAGACCCATCTCACTCGAAAGGACATACACAGACTCAAAGTAAGAGGATGGGAAACAAATTTTCAGGTGAATAGAACACAAAAGAAAGGAGGAGTCGTGATCCTAATTTCAGACAAAATACCATTTAAGCTATCAAAAATTTAAAAAGATACAGAGGGCCACTACATAATGATAAAAGGTTCACTCCATCAACAAGAAATATCTATCCTAAACATATATGCACCCAACATAGGTGCGCCAACATTCATAAAGCAACTTCTAGGAAAACTAAAGAAAGACATTGATTCTAACACCATAATAACTGGGGACTTTAATACACCACTCACACCCTTAAACAGATCATCAGGACAAAAAATCAGGAAGGAGATCCAGAACCTCAATGAGACTCTGGACCAAATGGACTTAATTGATACTTATAGAACACTCCATCCAAAGACCTCAGAATACATATTCTACTCATCACCACATGGAACATATTCTAAGATCGACCACATAATTGGACACAAATCAAGTATAAGCAAATTTAAAAGTACTGAAATTCTACCGTGAACATTCTCGGATCACAGTGGAATAAAAATAAACATTGACAACAACAAAGTCCCCCAAAACCCACAAAGACATGGACACTAAACAGCATGATGCTAAATAACTCCTGGGTCAATGATGACATCAAAACAGAGATCAAAAGATACCTGGAAACAAATGAAAATGAAGAAACATCTTACCAAAATCTCTGGGATGCCTTAAAAGCTGTAATAAGAGGGGAATTTATATCCCTACAAACACACATGAGGAAAATGGAAGGAACAGAAATTAACAACCTAACAAGCCACCTAAAGAAGCTGGAAAAGCAAGACCACAAAAACCCCAATTTCAGCAGAAGAATCCAAATCTCCAAAATAAAAACCCAAATCCAGGACATAGAAGACAAAAAGATAATACAAAAAATCAATGAAACAAAAAGCAGGTTCTTTGAAAGAATAAACAAGATCAGCCAGGCTCGGTGGCTCAGCCTGTAATCCCATGACTTTGGGAGGCTGAGGTGAGTGGATTGCCTGAGCCCGCGGGTTCGAGACCTGCCTGGGCAGCGAGACCTCATCTCTGCAATAAATCAAAAAATCAGCTGGGCCTGGTAGCGCATGCCTGTAGTTCCAGTTACTCGGAAGACTGAGGTGGAAGGATCACTGGAGGCCAGCAGGTTGAGGCTGTGGTGGCCGGGAGCAGCCACTGCCAGTCTGGGTGACAGAGTGAGACTCCAACTCAAAAAAAAAAAAAGAAAAAAGAAAAGAATAAACAAGATCGTTGGTCCCCTAGCTAGACTGACCAAGAAAAAACGAGAAAAATACCAAATAAGCACAATTAGAAATACAAAAGATGAAGTCACATTTGACCTGAAGAAATACAAAAGATCATTAGAGACTACTACGTACACTTGTATGGAAACAAACTTGAAAACCTTAAGGAAATGGAGGACTTTCTGACATCACACAACCTACCTAAGTTGGAACAAGAAGAAATTGAAACCCTAAATAAACCAGTAACAATCAAGGAAATCGACTACATAATAAGAAAACTTCCTACAAAAAAAATCCCTGAATCAGATGGCTTTCCAGCAGAATTCTACAAGACATTTAAGGAGGAGCTGGTACCAATCCTACTGAAGGTATTCCAGGCGATTGAAAAATATGGAAAGCTCCCCAAATCATTTTACTAAGCCAACATCACATTGATACCCAAGCCAGGTAATGATCCAGCAAAGAAAGAGAACTACAAGCCAATATCTTTGATGAACATAGATGCTAAAATGCTCAACAAGATCCTAGCAAACAGGATTCAGCAATACATCTCAAAAATCATCCATCATGATCAAGTAGGCTTCATTCCTGGGATGCAAGGCTGTTTCAACATTCATAAAACCATAAATGTTATTAAATACATCAATAGATGTCAAAACAAAAACCACATGATTATATCATTAGATGCAGAAAAAGCTTTTGATAAAATCCAGCACCCCTTCTTGATAAAAACCCTTGAACATCTAGGCATACGGGGAACATACCTCAAAATAGTAAAAGCCAACTATCAGAAACCCATGGTGAGCATACTCCTAAATGGACAAAAATTAGAACCATT
This sequence comes from Cephalopachus bancanus, assembly GCA_027257055.1. NCBI lineage: Eukaryota > Metazoa > Chordata > Mammalia > Primates > Tarsiidae > Cephalopachus > Cephalopachus bancanus. The sequence goes on along the minus strand of JAPVLO010001699.1, from coordinate 3,120 downwards.
TCCCCTGAAAACTGGAACAAGACAAGGATGCCCACTCTCACCCTTCCTGTTCAACATAGTATTGGAAGTCCTGGCTCGAGCAATCAGAGAAGAGAAGGCAATCAGTGGTATCCAAATAGGAAAAGAGGAAGTTTAGTTATCTCTCTTTGCAGACGACATGATTGTATACCTTGAAAACCCAAGAGAATCTGTCAAAAACCTCCTTACACTGATAAAGACCTTTGGCAAAGTCTCAGGATACAAAATAAATGTAAAAAAGACAATCGCATTTCTCTAGAACAATAATAAACAAACAGAAACCCAAATAAAAAACACAATTCCATTCACAATAGCCACAAAAAAAATGAAATACCTAGGCATCTTCGTAACCAGAGACGTGAAAGACCTTTATAAGGAAAACTACAAAACACTGCTCAAAGAAAACAAAGTTGACACAAACAATTGGAAATATATCCTATCCTCATTGATCGGAAGAATCAACATTGTGAAGATGTCCATCTTACCTAAGGCAATCTACAAACTCAATGCAATACCCATCAAATTACCAGCAACATTCTTCTCAGACCTAGAAAAAACAATGCAGGAATTCATATGGAAACACAAACGTCCAAGAATAGCCAGAACAATCCTCAGCAAAAAAAAAACAAAGCAGGTGGTATCACACTACCAGACTTCAAACTTTACTATTAAGCGACAATCATCAAAATGACTTGGTATTGGTACAGGAACAGGCATATAGATCAATGGAATAGAATTGAGATTCCAGAAGGAAAACCTCAATTTCTCAACCAACTCATCTTTGACAAAGCCTCCACCACCTATCACTGGGGAGAGGAGAACCTATTCAGTAAATGGTGCTGGGAAAACTTGCTGACCACATGCAGAAGATTGAAACAGGACCCCTATCTATCCCCATGCACAAAGGTTAATTCCAAATGGATCAGAGACCTAAATGTAAAACCTCAAACCATAAGAACCTTAGAAAATGAAGGAAAAACCCTCATGGAAATTGGAACTGGCATCCAATTCCTGAACAAAACCCAAAACCCACAGCTCATAAGAGAGAAAATAGACAAGTGGGGCCTTATTAAACTGATAAGCTTCTGCAAAGCCAAAGAAACCATCAAGAGTGCAGGGAGACAGCCTACAGAATGGGAAAAAGTATTTGCCAACTCCAGGTATGACAAAGGCTTAACATCCTGGATCTACAAGGAACTCAAACATGCTGAAAAGAAAAAAAACAAACAGCTCCATTATAAAATGGGCAAAAGATATGAACAGACACTTCACAAAGGAAGACATGTGAGCAGCCAACAAACACATGAAGAAATGTTCAACCTCACTAATCATCAGTGAGATGCAAATCAAAACCACACTGAGATGCCACCTAACCCCAGTCAGAATGGCAATTATCAACAACTCAAAAAATAACAGCTGCTGGAGAGGGTGTGTTGAAAAGGGAACACTTCTACACTGTTGGTGGGTGTGTAAACTAGTGCAACCTCTGTGGAAAGCAGTGTGGTGATTCTTAAAAGCTCTAAATACCAAGCTCCCATATGACCCCACATTCTCCTACTGGGAATATATCCTGAAGAACACAAATCATTCTATAAAAAAGATACCTGTACACGCATGTTTAGTGAAGCATTGTTCACAATAGCAAGAACCTGGAAACAGCCATGCTGCCCGTCAAAAGAGAACTGGATTTAAAAAATGTGGTATATATACACGATGGAATACTACGCAGCCATAAAAAAGAACAAAATCATGAATTTCACAGCAATTTGGATGGAACTAGAGTCTATAATACTGAGTGAACTCTCACAGAAACAAAGATCCGAGTATCACATGTTCTCACTCATATAATGGATCTTAAACAACCAATGCATACTATACGAAAATGACTGACCGTACTGGGTAACTATGGTGGGGGAAGGGAGATGGGATTAACAGCAGCAAATATCTGTCTGGGAATGGGGAAACATCCCATATCAACAGGGTGCCTGAATAAAATGCAATTGTATAGCTAACCCTTTACTGTAACCCACAACTTCACACACACAAAAAAAAGAGTTAGAAAAAGAATTTTTCTTTATATAGATCAGAATTTATGACCCTAACTCATTTTACATTTCTCTAAGGAAGACTCTAACATGTTTTTAAGGAAGTTCTACTTGAAAGAAGCTTTCTCAACTTTTGTTTGGTTTTATTTTGATTTCAGTTTTTAAGGATATATTTTCATGGTGACTAATTCAGGTTTATGTGTTCTTTCTCTCTTAACAGATGGAATATTTCAGGTAAGGGTTGGATTGTGTTTCTGGGTTGGTAATAATTTTATTTCTCTCTCCTCTGACTTCTTCAGGATATTTTTGTTTATCTTTGATTTTTAACAGTTTGATATGCATAGGCATTTTGTTTGTTTTGCATTTATTGTACCATTTTACTGAGATTTCTAAACCTGTGTTGTGGTAGCAGTCATTAACTTGGAGAAATGTTTTGTTATTATGCCTTCAGCTATTTCTTCTCTTTGATTCTGTGTTTCCCTTCCTTCTGATATTCCCATTCTACATATTTATTTATTTATTTATTTATTGTCCCACAATTGTTGAGTTTTTGTTGTTGTTGATATTTTGTGGTTTTGGTTTTTCTTTTTGTTTTTTTGTCTTTATTTTCTTTGCTTCTTTATTTTGAAGGTTTTTGTTGAGATATTCTCATGTTCAGGGATTTTTTTGTGTGTGTGTCAATGTAAACTCTACTAATAAACGGATCAAAAGTATTCTTTATTTCTCTTTCAGAGTTTTGATCTGTAACATTTATTTTTCTTATTTCCTAGGATTTACAAATTTCTTTTTACACTGCACACCTGTTCTTGTATGCAGTCTATTTTTAGCTATTAGTGTCCTCAGGTATTAATAATAATCAAATTAGTTTCCAATCTGGTGTTTTGAACACCTTTGCCATATCTGAGTCTGGTTCTGAGTCTCACTTTGTATTTTCTTTTCTTTTTTTTTGAGTTGGAGTCTCACTCTGTCACCCAGACTGGAGTACAGTGGCTGCTCCTGGCCATCACAACCTCAACCTGCTGGGATCTGGTGATCCTTCTGCCTCAGCCTTCCAAGT